>NW_026464266.1:0-10000 GCF_026875155.1 Cherax quadricarinatus
ACCACCCCCCCCCCAACATAAAAACCTATACACAACACAAAACACACACACACACACACACACGAGTGAAAAACAAAGTTTTTATTAAAAAAGTCGTGAAAACCCTGAAATTATCTTTTATCCAAAATTATCCAAATTTTGGTCATTGGGCAGCGGTAGGCCTGAAGCAGTGACGTCACACAAGGTTGCCATTAACATAAAAAAGGAAGTGTATATAATTGAATGTCCCATTAGTGAAAAGTGAAATCGCGTGAGAACGGGGGAAATGTAGACACATGGGGTTAAATCATCACGGAAAGGACTCCAAAATGGGGATTTAGGCTAGTACGACGACTACTTTCAGCACGGCAACGGGCACACCTTGCCACGCAAGTATCACCTATTTGGGGTTTTGCTTTCGCAGGCTTGTTGCTTGGCCTTGCTCGCTGTTAGATACGGGCACTCACTCCGCAACTATTACGAGTTATTGTATAAGAACACTTAGGAACTGGGCGTCCTCTCTAAACGTGAACAAGGAATAATAAAACAGCAATAATTGATATTTAAACCCAGAAAGGACAATAACGAAAGTGTAGCTTTTTCTAGAAAAAAAAAAACAGAGGGGAAATGAGGGATCTACCCCCCCCTCCAAACCATCCCCCCCCTAAAACACACACAAGGGCAGACATAGTGAAGCTTTAGCCCCCTATACAATTATCGTTTTTATAACCCAGAATTACTGGTATGTATTAACGATCTCCGTATCCCCATACACACAACACAACAACACAAAATACACACACCACACCACACAAAAACCAACACATAACCACAAAACACACACACATACCCCCACACACACATAACACACACCACCACACTACCAAAACATACACACACATAAACACACCAACAACAAAAACACACCCATATAAAACCCCAACAACACAACACATACACACACAAAACACACACACACACTAAGCACGTGCCGGTCAAGCCCAGGAGGGGGGGGGTCAGGCACAGGAAGTTGGGGGTAGCAAAGGACCTCTGAACTACATTAAACCACAAGCCACCTCCCTTTCGTACATAATAAACCCACAAAATTTCCACAAAAAATTTTACCCCACACACAACACAACCCCCAAAACACACAACACACACACACACATATCCAACTCACACATACACCCCCCCCCTCCGCCCATCTCACTTCTTTTTCTTCCCTTTCCCTCCCCCCCCCTTCCCCCCCCCTTTCCCACCCTTCCCCACCCCTTTCCCCCCAATGCCCGCCCCCCCCCCCCCCCCCCCCCTTGCTTAAAAAAAAATAAAAAGATAATATTTAAAAATAAAAAAAAATTTAGAAAAAAAAAAAAAAGGAAGGGGAAAAAGGAAAGGAAATTTTTGGGGAGTATAAAAAAGGATATTGGGAAAAAATGGAATTAGAGGGTGGAAGGATTTTTAGTAAAAAAGGGGGGAATTTTTAGGGAGGGAAAGCAGAAGAGGCGGATACGGTTTAAAGAGGAACTGAAAAATCTGCAAAAAATAAAAATTTTTTGGGGGTTTGACAACGAGACTGCTACCTCCCCCACAAAAAAGGGGGAAAAAAGGGGGAACAACTGCAGGGGGAACTCTTAAAGGGGGAACTTTTAAAAAAAGAGCAAATTTTTATTGGGGGCCCTAACAAAAAAAACAGGCCCCAAAGGGAAAAGCCGAAAAGGGAAAAGACAGGCCACTGACCCCAAGTACATTACCAGTGAAACTGAAGAAAGGAAAGCTCCCAGTGCGGGAAACCCAAAAATTAATGGGGGAAAACAGGGATACCAGGGGGAAATAAAGGGTGGGGTCAGTCTTTGGATGGGCCCAAAGTTAAAAGGGGAAAACATATAAAAAAAAAAAAAAAGGAATTGAAAGCATCAAAAAACAATAAAGAAAGACATCCCCACAAAAAATTTTTCGGAGATGGGGGGGGTTTGTAAAAAAAAAAAACCCGGGCCGTGAAAGTACCTTAAAGGCAGAACGCTGGGACCGGGATCCTGCGGGAGAAAGCACGTTTAAGGACATCGGCATACGGGAAGGTGTATCTACCGGACAAAAAACAAGGAAACAAAACTGAGAAAATAGTACGGGGGAAAAGGGAGGAAAGGAGGGAGGAAAAGACAGACGGGAGCCCCCAGCCCCCGGGAAGAAGATCAAATACAGCCCCCCTAACTTCCTATGAACCCCCAACCATCAACCCCGTCAACCAAACTCAAACAAAAACCCATCCCACATCCAATCCCCCCCCCCTAATTACAAACCCACCCCCACAACAACACCCATAGTTCCTTTACCGGGCCCCCATTTCCCCAAACCCCCAATATACCTCCAGCCCACAGTTTTTTAAAAGAAGTTGAAGGTGGGGTATAAAAATGCAGAGGGAATAAAAACAAGTTAGGTGCCGAAAAAAAAATAAAGGAGAACCCAGACATAATAGCAACCACAGAAACAAAACCACCAAATAATAAAAAATTTCAATCTTTCCATAGGGATACCAAATCCCAGGAAAGACAGAGGGGGGAGAGGGAGGGAAGTTGCACTGCTTTTTTAAAAACCAGTGGGTTTTTGAGAAAATGGAAGGAAGGAGGGCAGGGGGCAAAAAGGGGACTACTTAGTGGAACAATCCGTCGGGGAGGACATAAGGTATAATTGCAGAAATGTACAACCCACCACAGAACTGCAGGGGGCCAAGAAAAGAACATGAGAGCAACAGAGCAATGATCGACACACTGCCGAGGGGCCCGGAAGCACCATGGGGGGGGGCAAATTATAGTTAGGGTGATTTTAATCACAAGGAATTACTGGAAAACCCGGGGCCCCCTGGGGGTCCCCCAAAATGGGGAGCCCAAATGATGGGTGTGGTACTGGAAAAAAATCATGCACAACAGTTAAGACACTACCAAGAAGGGGAAGGAAACCCGCAAGGGGGCCCCTTTTATTCACCCTGGTATTCGGGCATCGGGGGGATCATGTATGAAAGGGCCCCTGGGGGCTAGTGATCTGTGGGTTTTGTGCTTCACTACATAGTTTACCCAAAAGGGGGAGAGTACAGGAATTGGGGGGAAAAACCAAACTACAAAAAGGGGGGAATTCTCAGGGGATGAAGAACTTCCTTCAAAACATCAGTGGGGGGAAGGAACTGACAGAAAACCAGTACAAGAAATGATGGGCATGTGCAACAAATGCAAGGGGAGAGGGGAGGTTTGTTCCCAAGGAAACAAAATAATGGGAAAACAGAACGACCCTTGGTTCACCCAAAAGGGGTAGGGAGGCAAAAACTAGGGGTACTAGAAATGGAAAAGGGACAAAGACAGAACTCAGGAAAATAAAGAAATCAGCGAAGAGCCAAAACGAATTTGCACGATAAGAAGGGAGGTCAGAGACAAAAAGAAAATGATTAGCATCAAAAGTAAAGACTGACCCCAATGTTCTACACCACATCAGGGGGAAAAAACAGTCAAGGACCGGTAACAACTGAGGAAGTTTTTGGGGAATTTCCAAAAAGCGAAAGGGTGTTGGAGCTCAACACAAGTTAAAAAGGTATTTACAGTGGAAAAAATAGGTCCCGGGGAAAAAAACAGGGGGGGTCCCCAGCAGGCTGGGTAAGGTACATATAACCAAAGGGAGGGGAAGAAGCTGCATCGAACTTGACCCTCAAATGCGGGGGGACCAGACAACATTTCCATGGGTCCTTAAAGAGGGGGCAGAGATGACCAAAAAAATCGTAATGACACGATTGCAAATAAACCCTACCCCGGGCCGGGGTTTAACCCCCGGTCAAGGTCTCAAAAATCCACCCGTCGCGTTTGCCACTAACCACTAGCCGGGTATGGTTTATTTGCAATCGTTCATTACGTTTCTTTAGTCATGTTTCGGCAGTGAAGGGGCTTTGGTAGAGTTCGTCACGGCCACGTAGCTGGGGTTCGTCTGTAAAAACTTCATTTGTGGTCACAGAGGTGCCTGTCTAACTTTCCTATGGTGTAAAAAAATACCCAGTTGGGTGAATCTATTGTGGCAGCGGGCTAGTGGTAAAGCAACGGGGTGGAGTTTTGAGACATGACCGGGGGTTCAATCCCGGCCGGGGGTATGGTTTTTTTGGAGCAAAATTGTGTAGCCTTAACAAAGTCTTCAACACACTTGAAACGGGGAACTCCCGAGGGAGGAAAATGGCAAATGTATCCCCCAAATTTTTTAAAAAGGGGGGACAGAATGGGCCTAAAACTGTATCCTAACGTGTATAGTAGCAATCATGGAGAAGATACAGGGGGAAGTGGTGGGGGACCTGGAAAGAAACAATGTTTAAAAGACAAACCCGCACGGTTTCAGGGAAGGGAAAAACCTTTGGTCACAAACTATAGGGTTTTTAAAAAGGTCAGAAAAGACAAGAGGAGAGGGGGGGATCACTGCAATTTTTGGACTGCAAGAAGCCCTTTAAAAAAGTTCCTCACAAGAGGTTACTGCAAAAGCAGAGGCAGGGACACATAACAGAAAGGCACGCAATGGGTAGAGAATCCTGACAGGGAGGCAACTAGTCAGGTACGGGCCCAGGTGTCAAGGGGGGCGCGGACAACGGGGCCACAGGGGGCAGTCCCAGGCTGTGCTTTTCTTTGGGAATGTGAAGCATAAAGGGAAAGGGGTTTGACTCGAAATTTCCCTTTTTTGCAGATGAGCAATTAAAGAGAAGAATCAAATGGAGAGGATCGAGGACTACAAAGAGACCTGGGCGGGGTACAACCCGGTCCAGCAACTGGGTTTCCTTTAATTTAACCCCCGCAAAAACAAAGTCATGAATTGGGGAAGGGCAAAGAAACCGCAACACAAAATAGTTTGATGGGCCAAAGACGGGAAACCCACTAAAGAAAAAGATCTGGGGGGGGAGCATAACACCCAACATATTCCTTTGGGGGCACACAATCAATAACTGCTGCAGCTCGGCAAACCTACGGATACGTTCCGATACTCTAAGGATTCGTTTAAAGACTCTGATACCCTTTTCGTCAGGCCCTACTGGAGTATGCAGAACCAGTTTGGGAAACCCCACCTATCAAGCACGTCAAAAAAATTAAGAAATGCAAAGGTTTGCAACAAACTAGTCCCCAAACTACGGGGTGTCCCAAAGAAAGGTTAGGGAAATCGGCCGACCACACTGGGGGACAGGGGGGTAGGGGGGACATGAAACGAATATAAAAACTGTCGGGAAAAGACAAGGTGGGCAAAGACGGGATGTTCCAGAGAAGGGACACAGACACAAGGGGTCAAAATTGGAAGTTAAAGACTCAGATGAATAAAAGGGATGTTAGGAAGTATTTCTTCAGTCATAGAGTAGTCAGGCCGTGAATAGCCTAGAAAGTGACGTTACTGGAGGCGGGAACCATACATAGTTTTAAGGCGAGGTATGATAGAGTCATGGGGCAGGGAGAGAGAGGACCTAGTAGCAATCAGCGAAGAGGCGGGCCAGGAGCTGTGACTCGACCCCTGCAACCACAAATAGGTGAGTAAAAATAGGCGAGTACATACACACACAAAACAAAAACCACATACACACACACATATACACATCACACACATACACTACACACACCCCATACACACCACACACACAACACACATACACACACACACACACACAACCACACACACACACACATACACACAACACACAAAACAACACACACACACATACACACAACACACACACACGTAGTGTAGTGGGTCACAAGCGCCAGGCCCGAGAATCTTAGTGCTTTTGGGCGGGGTTTTAGCAGCTAGAAGCAACCAGTAGGTGGTGGCAGCAGTAGGCCTGAGGGAGTAGCGCCGCCATAACAGTTGGGTTTTCATCACAAATAAAGTGTACTTACCAAAAGTGAAGTGTAAATTATAAAAGTAGGAGTATACAAGTGATAAGTGTGGTAAATGAGGACTCAAAAGGGCAACGAGAAAAAAAATATAGTTTAAGAAATCAGAGGCGGAAGGGCGAGGTGCACGAGTCATCGTACAGCGAGCATCGTACAGCGAGCATCGTACAGCGAGCATCGTACAGCGAGCATCGTTCAGCGAGCATCGTACATCAGGCAATCTCGATGACGTTCCCTCTGAGATTAACGTCCTAATCCACCTGTTTGTGGTTGCGGGAGTTTTGAGTATAGAGCCGGCCCTACGATCACTGGTAGCTCCTCTATCTAAACCCTGCTCAAGAGGGATTATCATACACACATCACCTAGCAGTAGTAGAAATAAAAATTTTGAGAGCAAGGAATAGGCAGGAGGATTAACCCTGACAACAGTTTCGAGAGATAATGTTTTAAGGACACAAAGACAGTAACAATCTGAGAAGCAAGTAATTGGTACACATGTATAAAAGGTATACAAAACTGGTTTAAGAATGACTTGTTAACGCACACGCTAGTATTATAATTATTAGAATTACACTCATGTTAATGGTATTGTATTAGTATTATGGATACACAGAGGTGAATTGGTATGTCTGGACATAAACAACTGACGTGCTCACACACACAAAACACGCGGGCATAAAAAATAGAAAAATAATTTGGGGGGGAACACATACACTCGGCCAGGAGCTGAGTCTCGACCCCTGAAACCTCAACTAGGTTGAGTAACACACAGCTGATCCTTGGAAATTTGACCGCGTCCCCTCACCCCCCCACACCTTCCCCCTTCCCCCACAGACCCTTTCCTTCCCCCTCCCCGCTGTTGCCTTCCTCCCTCTCTTCCCTCCGTACTTTTCCTTCCCGTCGTCCGTTTCCTCCTCTCTCACAGCCTTTTTCCCTCCCCTTCCCCTACTCTCTCTCTAGGCTCTCCATCTCTCCCTCTCTCTCTCCTCTCTCTCTCCCTCTTCTCTCTCCCTCTCTCTCATCCCTCTCTCTCTCCCTCTCCTCTCTCTCCCTCTTTCTCGTCTTCTCCCTCTCTCCACCCTCTCTCTCTCCCTCTCTCTCTCCCTCTCTCTCTCCCTCTCTCTCTCCCTCTCTCTCACCCTCTCTCTCTCTCTCACCCTCTCTTCTCTCTCTCAATCTCTCTCTTCCACTCTCTCTCCCTCTCTCTCTCTCCGCCTCTCTCGCTCCCGCTCTCTCTCCCGCCTCTCTCCCGCTCACTCTCCCCGCTCTCTCTCGCGCTCTCTCGTCCCGCTCTCTCTCCTCCCGCACTCCTCCTATCCGCTCTATCTCCCCGCCTCTCCTCTCCCGCTCTCTCTCCCTCTCTCCTCCCATCCTCTCTCTCCCCTCTCCCTCTCCCTCCTCTTCTCTCCCTCTCTCTCTCTCTTCTCCCTCCCTCTCTAGCTCCTCTCTCTCCTCCAACTCCGTCTCTCTCTCCATCTCTCTCTCAGTCCCTCTCTCTCTCCTCCCCCTCTCTCATCCCTGCTCTCTCCCTCTCTCTCTCCGCCTCTCTCTCTCTCGTCCCTCACTCTCTCTCTCCCTCTCTCTCTCTCTCCCTCTCCTCTCACTCTCCCTCTCTTCCCTCTCTCTCTCATGCATCCCTCTCTCTCTCTCTCTCCCTCTCACTCCCTCTCCTCTCCTCGCCCCTCCTCTCTCTCTCCCTCTCTCTCCCTCCCTCTCTCCACTTCCACTCTCTCATCCCTCTCCTCTCCTTCGTTCTCCTCTCTCCTCCCCTCTCTCTCTCCCCTCTCATCTCGTCCCTCACTCTCTCTCCCTCACTCTCTCCACCTCTCTCTCTTCCCTCTCTCCCGTCTCCCCTCTCTCACGACCCTCTCTCTCCGCTCTCTCCCCTCTCTCTCTCCTCCCTCTCTCTCCCTCTCCTCTCTCCCTCTCTCTCTCCCTCTCACTCTCGCTCCCGGGGGGGGGGGGTCCTCCTCTCTCTCCTCCTCTCCTCTCCTCCTCCCCTCCTCTCTCTCTCCCTCTCTCTCTCTCCCTCTCCCTCTCCGTCTCTCTCTTCTCCCTCTCTCTTCTCTCTCTCTCCCACTCCTCTCTCTCTCCCTCTCTCTCTCTCTCCCTCTCTCGCTCTCGTCCCTCTCTCTCTCTCTCCCTCTCTCCTCTCTTTTGTTTTTTTTTTTTTTTTTTTTTTTTACACAGGGTTTGACAGGTTAAGGATCCCTAGCTTTATTTGAACAGCTATTTACAGGTTAAGGATTCCTAACAATTATTGACAAATAAAGCCTAATAAGCTGTTACCACATCAGCTTCATTTGAAATGCTTTTATTGTTATGAGACATACAAGTAGGACAGATGAAGTTGGAGCCATCTGGGCCAGCATTTTCATTTGATCAACTGACGTTTCTCGTTGACATCATTATGCTGGTACGAATGTGGTTCCATACTCGAGTCATCCTGGGATGTAAGATCTCAGATGGAGTGATGTTCTGGAGAAGGGTATCAGCCAGAGTGAAGTTGCTGCTTTCCTGCCCACTTGTGGCATAAAAGCTTGTTTCACGCTTGTCCTCGAAGTGGATCCAATGTGTATTTTGACATATTGGCCTTGTACATAACAGTAATGCCACCCACCCCCTTCCTATGTTGAAGGCACTGCTGAAATGACAGAACTATCCAGAAGGGTCCAGGCGAGCGATGAACGTCTTGCTCTGTTTCTCTACTCAGTCAATCATCGCAATGAGAGGGGGGTCAGGCAAAAACCAAGAAAGTGGAGCATATCAAGGTGTGACGTAACTTGTGCCTCGTTCAGAATCTTGGCAACCCAACTGTCAAGCAGAATGCGAGATACGGCGAAGTGCTGTAACTTCCTGGCTGCCTTGTTTGCAAGAGTTACAACATGGTTCTTCATGGTTTATTTGGAGTCAAATTTCACCCCAAGGATATCAACTTCTTCTCCAGGTGCCAACATCGTCCCATTCATCCTTACTACTGCACCCAGTACATTAAACCATCATGGGCCCTAGAGAACGATCATCATTTGCGTTTTCTCAGGTGCAAATGTTACTTGCCATCTATTTCTCCCAAGCTGATATAGCTTCTATCGAGCGGTGATTGATGTACTTTAGGAGGCAGCCTGACATTCTTCTCTTGGATAAGTGAATGTCAGTGTACAGTCGTCTGCATATGCATGTGGATTCTGGATGAGATTGAAGAAAGGTCGTGAAGTAGACATTCCATAACAGTGGACCCCAGCACACTTCCTTGTGGGAACCTTCTTGCCCCAATAGGATGCCTTGCTTGATTTCCGTTCCATTGAGGACAACACTTAGAGATCTACCATGAAGGTAATCACTAGGAGACATAGCGTAGAGCCTGCAATTCCCAGTGCTTGAAAGTTTTGCTAAGAGGCCCTGGTGCCACACCCGTCGAAAGCGCCACAATGTCCAGTGCTACCACACAGCAGCTGACTTTGAGGATTCATCCAGTGACTGGTGCCCACTTAGTGGAGAGGTTTAACAACAGATTCATCAGCAGAGTAACCTTTCCTGAAGTCCATATTGACGAATCCGCAAAGTAAGGAGTGAGGTAGTCAAAAAAATCTGTCATTTGTCTGTATTATTGTCTCAAGGATCTTACCAGTGATTGACCAGGATGACACTGGTCTGTATTGCTGATTTTCTGCTTGCTCTCTTTTTTGTGTAACAGGGACTACATTGTCCTCTTCCATGGAGAGGGCCATTTGCAACTGTACTAGGCAGTGCTGAAAGATGCGAGTTTTGAGGTGCGCTAGCTTGTCTGCTCAACATCTTTCTCAACAATCTTGGGCTCAACTTGTCTGGCCCACAGCCTTTTCTTCTGTCAAAGTGATTTAAGAAGAAATCACCTCCTCCTCATTATTGTCACGCACTGACCAGTTTTGACACAGTTCTTGCAGCTAGCAAGGAGGGTCCCCTTGCTGGATCAGGAACTTGCATTTTTGGTAGCAAAGTGAAATTTTTTTTTTATTTTTTTTTCAGCAAAAAGGTCCGCCTTCTCTTGGACTACTAGTAGAGGTGGTCCCATCCTGTAGATTTAGAGGTGGAATAAGTTCATCAGCAGATAACCTTGTCAGTCCTTTGACCAGGACCATCCAGGTTTT
>NW_026464266.1:12500-14222 GCF_026875155.1 Cherax quadricarinatus
GCTAGGATACAGGCTTAGAAGAGAAACTGCAAAGCCTTGAAACAGATTAGAGACAATGACAACAGTTCCAGATGTGACATCAGGAAATTCAAAGTCAGGCGCAGACAAGGGGACGGTAAGCAACAACGGAACTGAACGGTACACGAAGCCCTATCAGACCCACGTGGGGCCAGGAAAAGAACGACGAGCACAACTAATATATCAAACGAACAGGTCCGAAGACAATGAAGGTATGCTATATGAGATTCTAACACCAACTGCAGTAAGCAAGGGACAGCTGGTCAGTGAAAGGACAGTTCACTGAGATTAGAAGTTTCAGATATTGACAGGGACTGAAGGCAAGAACTGTCAAAGGAAGGAAATAAAATGCCTATCAGAGGAAGCAGATGAACAGCAGTGGGAGGAAGGAAAGGGCGAGGTCAGTTTTTTGTGTAACGGGCTCCAAGAAGCCAAGGGACAACTTTGAAGAAAATAAAACAGGAGAGGAAAAAAATGATTGAAGGGCATCATGAAAACAATAGGGGAGGGCGATATGACCCAGTGACAAATTTTTCAGAGAATTGGGTGGTTTTGCCGAGTGGAAGGATACGGCCTGTCAGAGTAACTTTTAAAGGAAATCATTTCGAACCGGGATTCGAAGAAAAGAAGACTGGGGCAAAGAGGGGGACCAAGAGTATACCTCGACCGCGAAAAAACACAAGAAGAAAAACTACACTGAAAGAGAGGGTCAGAGACACAAGGGGGAAGAGAAGCAATGACAAAAAATGACCCGGGCCCCCAGACAAGGAGGAAGGGCAAACACACCCCAAGAATCTCCCACCAAATGACTCCAACCGCGACATTCCCAACCAACTAGCAACCTAACTACACCCACTCACTGTTTTCCCCTGCCCCCCAAACCCCCCCATATCACAAACCTCACCCCAACACTGTCCCTTTTGGGCATTCTACCCCCCCCCCATAACACAAACCCCCCCACACCACACCCCTTATAGGCCCCCACCAAGGCTCTCGCTCCCCCCCAAACCCCCCTACTTGCATGACCCCAATGAAGAAAAAAAACTGAAGGTTTGGTACACAAACGCGGATGGAATAACGAAAAACGAGGGGTGGAACGAAAGAATCAGTGGAAAAAAACCCCCCGACATCATAGCAGTCACAGAAAAAAAACTCACTGAGACAATAACAGACACAATTTCCAACAGGATTTTCAGTCCTGAGGAAAGATAGAAAAAATAGAAAGGGGGAGGAGGGGTTGCACTGCCATAAAACACCGAGGGGATTTGAGGAAAGAAGGCATTTGGGCTATGATTGGAGAAAGAGATACATTTTAGGGACAATTCAGCCGGAGACTAAATAAATCATTGGTGAGTATAAACCCCCACAGAAATGCAGGAGGCCAAGAGAGGAGTACGAAGAAAACAACGGGTGATGGTGGACAATGGCTGAGGTGGCAAAAAGGGGCTCACCGAGCAAGCAAAGTTTTCTGCTTTTGGGGGATTTTAACCACGGGAGATCGACTGGGGAAAACCCGGGGCCAATGGGGTCCCGAAACATGGAGAGCCAAGATGATGAATGTGGGACTTTGAAAACCCAGCCCCCAACATGCAGGGCAAACCAGAGAGAGAGGAGATGGACCCCGCAAACCTGGATCTTGTGTTCACCCAACAGTTCAGACATTGAGGACATCACTTACGAGAGGCCCCCCCTTGGAGCAGCGAA
>NW_026464267.1:0-13879 GCF_026875155.1 Cherax quadricarinatus
CTCTCTGACGGTCTGGCCATATCATATTATCACATTCACCCTAGTCATATAGAACAAGAACTTTTTTCACACACATCTCCCACTGCTGGACCTGCTACTCCTATAAACACACCACCAAGGACTGCCCCGTCAAGAATAAGAAGTTTTGTTCAAAATGTGGGAATGAGGGACACGATTTCAGATCCTGCACAATTACTACAGCAACCATCATGTCTTAACCCTTGCAGCTAAGTGCCCACTAAGGAAAGAAATATTGAAGAAAACGAAAGTTTCGAAGAACACCTCCAATTCACCGACATACGCTACAATAACCAAAACACAAACCAACACCACCAAGACTCTACACGCTAATCTACAGGCACCATCGCCCAGAAAACCCCTTTCTCTCCACTCCCTGACGGTGCTTCCTCCAAGGTGCTGTACTGCATGGTGTATGCACACCTTGCAAACGCAACAAACCGGCACTTTCAACACCACCATTAACGAACTATTCCGTCTAAAACAACATGCCTGCCTTCAATTTTTCCCCGGACTCCACACCTTCAGCAGACATCCTCAAGACCCCTTCCCAAGCCCTTAATTTTTAACTGCACCTACAGACCTGTCTCCTGCCCAAGCAACTGCTCCAGTAACTTCTGTAACACTTCCACCGCTGACAACGTTGATCATGCTACCTCAACCACTGTCTTCCAGCCTACTGTTACACAACCGTTACACCTCTCCACTGCTCCTGTCGACCTTCAGTCACCTGCTACCACCATTGTAGATTCGCCCAATGAATCCACTCCAAAAAGGAAGATAGCGACGACTCCAGAAAAACCCTCATGGAAAACCTCACCTTCAACACTTCCCCTTTCAAATACTGACACTATAACCTATACTGAACTCTACAAAAGCCTCGGTGCTAGAACGGTCAAATAGCCTGTGAATCACCGCTAAACTTCACACTCCCCCAAAGGGTTCTTGAGTTCATCAAGCCTACACAAATAACCCGCACATAAAAGAGAGAAGCTTACGACGACGTTTCGGTCCGACTTGGACCATTGACAAAGTCACAGTGTGACTTTGTCATTGGTCGAAGTCGGACCGAAACGTCGTCGTAAGCTTCCTCTTTTAAGTGCGGGCTATTTGTGTATCGTTCCAGTCACGATATTGTGCCTTTTTGTTATTCATCAAGCCTGTAATGTTTCACCTTCAGTAACAAAGCTAAATTTTTACCACCTCTCTAGAAGCAGCTTCAAAAGGTTCGAAAATGGCTCCATTGCTAACCTACCTCCTCAGTTCTCATATAAAATCCCATATGTCTCTACCCTCTGATGTGAACTAGCCTGCTGCCAGCTACTTAAGATTCAAGACTTCAACTACAACAAGTTTGATGCAACAGTCCCTGCTATTCCTGTTCTCAAGTCTGCCCCACAATCGCCTTAGCTGCTGGGTTAAGCCCTGTCTCTATTTCTCTGACTAAGAACACTCCTCTCCAGAGCTATTCTTCATCTGTCCCGTCTTTCCCCCTCATCCCATTGGGATCTTACCTGAACTTGTTTGCTTTGCTTTTGCCTATGCTGTCGACGTGTGTATACCTAACACATCACTCACACATCGACGATCTCGCCTCTCTCGAATTACCCCGTGTTGGGAGAGACTTCACTTAGAGTAGTGCTTGCTGGAACTTTGTCTTCCTCTCCTCCATCAGGATTGGTGCGTCGGTGGTTGCCTACCTAAGGGCAGCAAGCCTGTTGCTGCCTGAATTCTCTTCGCCTGTTGACTGCACGCCATACAGCCAGTCTCGCCGCCACTCAGGATATACAGTGCTCCATCAAGCTACAGTTCGCCTCCTCAGTGTCCTGCGCCAGGCAAGTACGTGTGTCTACTTACACGTACTTGCCAGCTGAGTACTCTCACTTTTTGGCCGACTGTCACCGCCAATTACATCTTTTCGTAATTAGACGATGCCTTGGCTGCCTTCCACCTCCCACCCCCCTTCCACTCTCCCCCAACCGCCCACACTACCTCTGCTTCTTCTAAATCCAATTCCTTCTCGCTAAACCTCAAATTCTCTAATCCTGATGCCACTATCTGTCCTGAAAATTTATTATATCAGATCACTGGTGCACCTCATCTTAAAGTCTTCAAAACCAACTCAGGCTTAAAAACTCCTTCTTGACAAACACTCCTACGAAGCGTACACCTCAAGCGATACCAGACAAAAACTTCTCAACGCAGTAACAACCAACTTGGTCACCAATTACTCAAATTCACAAACCACAAACACCTAGTTCACCTCGGCCCAGACTTCAACACCTACAATCACACTGGCCAAGGCAAACCAGACATCATTCTAGCAAACCGAGCCACTCTCTCTTTCAACACTACATATCACCTGGCCCAATTACAGGCTCGATCACATTCCAATCATCTTACACATCTCCTCCAACCCTATCCTCATCCTGGCCACACCTTCCTTCTCCTACAAGAACGCTAACTGGATGCCTTCAAACAACACATAGATAATACTAACCTCACCTATGACACAACAACAAGCCCATCTCTGACATTGACACTCAACTTGCTCTCATCCAAACACCATTACACGAGCAGCCAACATCGCAATACCAAAGAAAAACCCACACCACTCGTTATTCCTTCAAACCCTCAATCATAACAAGAAGACTAATATCTGTTTACCACAACTGCTTTCTCTACAACATACATAGATTAATCAAGTCCGATTAGATCTCACTTACCTCAGAAACAACATTCTACACATTCTAGACCAAGACCACAACAATTACGGGCCCAAAGCTCATACTACAAGCGGACAAACAGCGTATCAAAAACACCAAACCTTCTGGAACTTTATCAAAAAAAAAAAAAAACAGAGGCACCACTCCCACCAACAAATTCAAACACTAACATCTTCAAACACATCTAGGAGAACATCTTCCACTCTCACCCACCCCACCCTAATGCTATTCAACACATTCAGAACATAGAACACTGGAACACTACACACACACACGAAACAACACCAGACAGCCCCATCCATCTAGACTCTCTTACCTCCTCCCAAGAACTTGACACTCCTTTCACCAACACAGACGTTAAAACTCTCCTCAGACACCTTCCTTCCCAGGCTCCTGGTGCCTCTGGCCTAAACCATATTATCCTGAAACACCTTCCTGACTCTATCAATACTGCCTACACAAACCTCCTCAATGCCTCCCTTGCTTCTGGATACTTCCATTCCCTCTTTAAAGCTGCTACTGCTATCCTCCGTCCTAAACCCAATAAAGACCACTCTGACCCTAGAAACTATCGCCCTATCCGCCTCCTCGAAACTTTAGGAAAACTCTTTGAAAAACTCATCAATCATCGCCTTCCCAGATACCTGGAACACAATTCTCTGCTTTCTGATGGCCAGTTTGGCTTCAGAACACACAGATCTACATAGGATGCCATTAACATCATTCTCAACTACATTCACATAAACACAAAACAAAGAAACAGGACTGCCCTGGTTGCAAAAGACGTTGAGAAAGCTTTTGACACTGCCTGGCACTAAGGGCTCAAGTACAAACTCTGCACTAACTTCAACCTGCCTCTCACTACTCGTAAACTCCTCTGCAACTTCCTAGACGGCCGAACCATGAGAATAAAATTCCAAGGCTATAACTCTGACTACTTCACACTAAATGCCAGAGTACCCCAGGGATCTGTCCTCTCCCCTACCCTCTACATTTTATACACTAACGACATTCCAATACCTGTATACCACAACTCCATCACACTAGCCTATGCAGACAACATTACACAACTTATCACTCATGCCAATATGGATACACTCACACACAAAACTCAAAATGAGGTCGGCAGGATAGCCATCTGGGAACAAAAATGGAGGATCAAAACGAATGCAGCTAAATCCAGCATTACGTATTTTAACTACAGGAAACGTGATCCTCCATTACCTGTCGAGCTCAGAATAGCTGACACCCGCACTTATATCCCCATCACACAATCTGTCACTGTCCTTGGCGTTAATCTTGACTACCTTCCTCGTTTACAGGGACACATTCACTCAAGGCATGCAATAGCTAGTAAGGCCCTTGCGGGCCTCTACAAGCTGAAACATGCCTCTTAACGCACCAAACTTCACCTCTACAAATCCCTAATACGTCCTCTGATAACTCTGATAACTCCTCTAGCTCTCTCTCTTGCATCAAAAAAAAACTTACTTAAACTGCAGCTTCCATAGCAAGGCCTGGCGGGGTGCTTGATGTCAATGGGAAGACATCGCTAAAAGTGATCTCTCCATGCCCAATTTAGACATCCCGCGCTGAATCTGTACTAGAAACCTTGTGACAGACAATAGACAAACTTGTGACTGACAAAACTACGGGCCCCCTCCCTTGACGAAGACATTTGAAACCCCAAACCAACACAACCTTTTTTTACTCCTTGTATGATCCTCTCCTAACCCTATTTACAAAAAACCTTGGATTCATACCCGCTTTTTGCCTTACTTTAGGTTTAAAAAAAAAACTCATTCTACACTCCTCTCTACGCAATCTTGCCTGTCCGTCCTTCCCTCACCCCACCGGGGGTCCCAATAGAAAATCTGGGCAGTGCTGGACAGCTGGGGGCAAAATTGACGATCAAGAAGACGAATGGAAAACCAAAACGATGAAGAAGAAAGAGACTCGTGGAACTCTTTGGGAAACCCAACACATTCTCTGCTACCCGACGAAAGTGATCGACTACGGGGCGTCACGACAACAACAACAAGGAAGGTAAAATATTTTGTTGTTGGGGGAAACTAGTTGAACAGATAGGGAATTCTGTTGCGACAGGGGGAGGGGACAGAGGGGGTTTGCTTTTCCCGGGGCGGGTGGGGGACATTGTTAGCCGGCTTGACACACATGAACGGTAAGGGGTCAATCCTATTATTTTCCTAAGGGGGGAGCAATGACGTAGGGAACGTAGAAGGGGGGATTTGTTAGAAAGTTCAGATAGCATAGACTAAAAGGAAGAAGGGGACCCCTGTTTATATGTGGCATTTTTCCAAAAAGAGGGGTTGGTAATGAATGTTGTCCCGAGCAATTGGCATTAATTGTTGGCTTGAAAAAAACGTAAAGGGTAATCAGTACCATTCTTACAAATGAGACAACTTCTATGGCCGAAAGACATTATCCAGGGGGGGGGTTCACTTATCCAGGCAGGTGTGAGTTTTCTTGCTAACTCAGTTGATTGGTTGTTAGGACTTTAAACTAGGATTAGTTAGAGGTATGGGTTTAAAAATGATAAATAATGAGTATGGATATATTTACTTATGCTCTGATATTAAGAATCTTAATAGTAACTGTCATGGAGTAACTCTGGGTAATGTTAATTTCAGAAACTGTGTAAAAACAAAGATCAAAAGGAAAAACGTGCAGAAGAAAAAACATATGATGGTATTTTATGCTAACAGTCGAAGTGCAAGAAATAAAATTAAAGAACTACGTTTGGTAGCATATGCTGGGAACTTTGATATCATTGCATTATCTGAAACGTGGTATGATTTAAAGAGCCGGGATATGACTGCTGATTGTAATATTCAGAGATTTAAGTTGTTCAATGTAGATAGATGTAATGGGAAGGGGGGAGAGTTGCATTATATGTTCGAGAAAATATTAATTGTTGCATAAAAACAGGTATAAAATAGATGGAGCAGTAACAGAATCTGTTTTGGGTAGAGTTTGTAGAGGGTCAAGAAAAACTAATTCTTAGTGTAATATACCGATCTCAAGGCTTGGATCACGATAGAGGGAGACTTCTTTGGGACGAAATTGTTAGGGCTTCTGGACACAATAACATAGTCATAGTAGGGGACTTTAACTTTAGTCAAATTGACTGGAATTCTTTGACAGGTAATTTAGAGTCCAGTGACTTTATGGAAACAGTTCAGAACTGTTTTCTGAAGCAGAGCGTAGCAGAGTCTACCAGTGGTAATAATTTGCTAGACCTAATCTTTGTCAAATAAAGAAACACTCGTGAATAATCTGGAGATCACTGAAGAGCTTGGCGCAAGTGATCACAAGTCCATCACTTTTAGCATTAACTGGGAATGCAAAAATAATGATAATACAATAAAAATCCTTGATTTCAGTTCTGCAGACTATAATGGACTTAGGGAACATCTGTCTAATATTGATTGGGGATATCTAGCTAATGATTTTATTGGCGATGATCATACTTATGATTATGAAGGAATCTGCTTTTATGATTTTTTTCTTAATAATGTACACCATGCCAGAGTATACACATTCCCAGAGATATACTAGGTCTAATAATAACGATCTCAAATGGGTTAACAGTAGTGTTAAAGCATCTATTAGGGAAAAAGGGGGAATTTATAGGCGCATCAGAAGAGGAAGGTTAACCTTACTGACCAATATGTTCAGCTTAAAAGAGAAGTAAAAAGGGGGATTAGAAAGGCTAAACGTGACTATGAAATTAGAGTTGCTAGTGAATCAAAGACTAATCCAAAGGGGTTCTTTCAAATGTATAGGACGTAAGTGAAGGAAAAAGTAGGACCTCTGAAAATTGGGAATGGACAGCTGACGGATAACGAACTGGAAATGTGTTCCTTATTTAATGACTATATTTTGTCCGTTTTTACACAGGAAGTACAATGTAAATGAGATTCCAGTAATTAACAATTTAGTTCCTGATCAATTTAAATTAACTAATATTACTGTCACGAGGGACATGGTTATTAAACAGATAGACAAACTGAAGCAAAATAAGTCCCCGGGACCCGATGAGTTGTTTTCCAGGGTACTTAAGGAATGCAAGAGGGAGTTTAGTCACCCTTTTAACGAGTGTGTTTAAGGCGTCCATCCTTACCGGTGTTTTGCCAGAGTTGTGGAAGATGGCTAATGTGGTTCCTATATTCAAATCAGGGGATAAGTCCGTTTCCTTCAAATGATGTCCCATGCAAATGAGAAAAGTGCAACAAAAGAGGCCTCAATAATGTTGGTCTGCCCCTTTTAGGGAAAGGAATAGGAAGGCTTGATCGGGGTCTGTTCACTTGATTTACGAGGCTCCGGCCGGTGTGCCTCATAAAACAACGTGGCTATTCCGAGATCGGAGTCGTCCAAGGATAGGTCAACATTCTCTCCAGACAACCCTTGGGATGTTGCCCGATTATGGCCAACACCGGAGAAGAATTAATCATTATAGTTTCAGGACACGAACTAACAGTAGTAATGTTATTACCCAGTAATAAAAATTGCATCTTTCATGGGGAATCCTTTTTCGAGACACCTACAGTCAAGTACCCAGTGTAATATTTGCACTGTACATAAATTTTATGCAAAGGAACAGAATATATAGCTCCTCCAAATGCTTTCAATAAAACAGAGGAATTCAAAGAAGTATTCTCTGAAAGGGGTAATATTCCCTCTCTTACAAGTGAGCAATATGCTCCAGTATCTCTAAAGGTCTTTACTTTAGTTGTTTCTGAGTTTTCCTGAAGGGAAATAAGACTTTTGCAATAATAAGGGGCCATACCTTTTTCTACTTCTCTAGGGGACATGTTACTAGGGATATTAGAGATTTTTCCAATGGGTTGGGGTTTATGGGGGCAGTTGGGACTGATGTGACCTACTTTATTGCACCTGAAGCAGACGACAGGCTTGCCCTTTACTCCCTGTTGACGTTGCAAATGGTGTCGTTCTGGCTGGTATCTCTCCGGATACTGTTGTCGAGATGCACCATGAGTAGTTTGCCTCTCCGCAGGTGGACCATATGTTGAGAAGCGTGGCTCACCAGGTGACTTAGTTGGCTGACGTAGACGTTCTCCCTCCGGCTGGCACTTCATTCTCCAAGGTTGACGACCTCTGCTCATGCCAGGCTGTTGAAAAGAGAGACGGGACCGCTCGGACAAGGAGCGGTAAGTTTCGAAGGTATCAGCCAACCTGGCTGCCTCCAATGCAGTGGTTAAGTCACGATCCTGCAGAAAGACTCGAACCTCTGGTCCCACAGACTCCAGCAGGTTATCAATCAGAATAAGCTGCACCAGCTCCTCAAAGGTAGAGACACCAGCTGGTAAAAGCTTTGGTTTGCTGTCTCACAAAGTCCACTAGGGATTGACCAAGCTGCCGCCTGCTTAATTTAAATGTTTTTCTGTATTTGGCTGGGATACATGTATATGCTCCCAACACTGTGGTCTTCACTACTTGATAATCAGAGAATTCAGCGTCATTTAATACTGACGTAAATTCCTGTGCCTTACCCGATAATGCTGTATGAACCAACGATGCCCAATGCTGTTCCGGCCACCTCAAGGCTCGAGCCTGATTTTCGAAGCTTTCGAAAAATTGCTCTGGTTCGGCCTCATTGAAGCGGGGAACAAACTGTACTGCTTTTTGTAAACTAAAATTATTTACAGAATGCGAAAACTGCCTCCTCTCTCTTTCCCTATCAAATTCTTCCCTTGCGAATGCCTCTCTGTTCCCTAGTTTGCTCAAGATTGATTTTTGCCAGCCCCAAGTGCCAACGACGCTGATTCACCCTGAGAAAAACCCACTGCACTATACTGACCATTTTGCTCCGTAGGTGTATCTCTTCCTCCTGCGAGAACATAGTAGTTTTTGCCCAGCTCCCCGTAGAGGAGGAGTCTGATGTGCCATCTCTTCTTCTATAAGTTTTTTCAGCAATCATGAACGCAGTTGTGCAGCTGTGAGAGTGCGTTTGTATGTAATGCCAATGGAACGAGCAATTTGCCAACAATGCGTAGGGACAATTTAGGTAGGTTATGCAAAGTATAGGGCCGACACCAGACGTCTGACTCGTCTAGGTGGCATAAGTTTTTCGCTGTGCACAGTACGATTGCAGAATACCCCAACGTAACACGTTAATTTGCAGAACACGCTTAGCTATGCACAGTACGAATGCAAAAATACGCATACAAGCAAAGCTGACTGCAAAATTCTCCACACCGAACAGGCTAGTAACAACTGAAAACACAAAATTTGTAAAAGCAATGCCAGACAGCAAACTGCACAATGTTCCTGCTACGACTTCACCCTAAGCTCAACCGTTTTCTCTAATCCAGCTCAACTCTCGGACAGGCTACCCATATTACAACCCAGGATTCCAAATGGCCTGTTACCCCCGGGTGAAATTTGGGAGCAAATAAACACAGTAGAGAAAGTTTAGACTTATATTATCCCTTCACCAATTTAAAACAGCAATATGTACACTATGTACAGTGATAAGTATAGTGCACTCCACGGTAAGCAAAGCAGAAATAAAAGCCACAAGATAGCAGACCGTGCTTCAACCAGCTCTAGAATGGGAATGACAAGGGCAGACAGGAGAGCGGTACACACATAACCTCTGCGATTGCCAAAACCATCTTCTTATTGGCTAGAACCTGGTCACTAGTTGAACGACGGGGCCCCATCATCAACTCTTAGCAACCTGGTTCGCTGGTTGGGGAGATAGCCTGTAAATGAGGGTGTGTACATGCGCCGAATAAAGGTTATGTACTCTTTGCATGCCACATCCACGCACTTGGTCTACCTCTCCTACTCTACACACTTCAAACACCAACACACAGACTACAATCACCACTCCTACACCTACACCCACACTAGACTACAAAACTAACTGCCAACTCGCCACTGCTGACCACTCTGCGATGGTAATCTCTCAAGTTTACCAATCAGACTACTCACATGTCCTTAACCTAATCTTGTCTGCTAACAATCTTCCCTCTTTAATTATCCCTCCTTCCTGCTTCTAAGCCCCCTACAATCTCTACCTCCTCAAACCATAACCCCGGCCAGGATTGAACCCGCGGTCATAGAGTCTCGAAACTCCAGCCTGTCGCGTTATCCACTAGACCAGCTAGCCACAATAAGATTCATCCAACTAGGTATATTTCTACACCATAGGAAGGTTAGCACAGGCACCTCTGTGACCACAAATGCAAGTTTTTACAGCAATCCCAGCTAGCAGGGCCGTGCGAACTCTACTCAAGTCCCTTCCTGCCATCAAATGACTCAAAAATCGTAATACACGAGCAAAAAAAACCCAACCCCCCCCCCGGGATTAAAACCCGCGAAAATATCCTTTTTGGATGAACTTTTTGTGGCTAGCGTCTAGTGGTTAACGCGAGGGCTGGAGTTTGAGACCTTGACCCGGGGTCAACCCCGGCCGGGGGTAGGGTTTTTTGCAACGTTCATTCGATTTCTTGAGCATTTGACGGCAGTAAAGGGGACTTGAGCTAGATTCGTCACGGCCCCTAGCTGGAGATTGTCTGTAAAAACTTCATTTGTGGTCCGTGGGCCTGTGCTAACCTTCCTAGGTGTAGAAATATATAGTTGGATGAATCTTATTGGGCTAGCTGGTCTAGTGGCTAACGGACGGGCGGGTTTTTGAGTCTTATGACCCGGGTTCAACCCCGGGCAGGGGTATGGTTTTTTTTCAATCGTGTCATTAGATTTTTGATCACCTCCCCCCTTTTCCCCCACCCCCCCATTTTCCAACACCCACCCTTCCTCCTCCCCTACCCCCTTCACATTTCCACCCCTACCACCAATGCCCCTATTTCTGCGCTGCAACAACCCCCCCCCCACCCCTTCCCCATTCCCCCACCCCAACCAAAGCTCCACTTCCTCATCCTTTACCTGGCTTTCATTTCTCATCCCCTACCAAAGTTTCCTTTCTCATCTACCTTCGCCCTCTCCTCCCCACTTACTCTGCATCTCCTTCAACCCCTCCCCCCCCACAACCAAAACTTCATCCGGGTTTCAATTCCTTCCCGACAAAAAAAATCAAACCAAAACCTGCCCCAACTTTTGACGGGACAGACAAAAAAACAAAAAAAGATCCATCTTTTCCTCTCCCTCCAAGAAAGGGGTCCATAACACCTACAAACACTACCCACGATGGACCACTATCGGGGGAATAAAACCCCCCCCAAATTAAAGCCATTTTTTTTAAAGGGATTAGTTCAAGTATATTTTTATTTTACTATTAGCACTTCTGGTGAGCCCCTTTAAAAGCTAGGGGTCAGATATTGTTTTGCAAACAGTCCTGCCCAAACCCCTCGCGATCTGCCATAGGTTTTATACTGCACCAATTTCCCCTATGATCCCCACGAGGGGGGTTCCCATCATTGCAAACCAAAACAAAAAACACAAATTTCTTCCAACCCCTTTTATTCACCAACACTGTTTGCAGCAAAATACACCCATTTGGGCCCCCTTTATCTTTTTCACCCCCTATGCTCGCCCAAACACTATTCCCAACATACACGACCTCTCCTCAGTCTTAAACTACACCAACACAAAAAACAACCTACTAGCGACAGAATCCAAACACACAGCCTTTCATCACCCGTAAAACCCAATTTGGGTCCCCAAATTACTAACTTCAAAAACCAAAACCCTAATTTCATCTCACCTAGATTTAAACCCCTTCTACAACCACAGGGCCCAAAGGGAAAAACCAGACATCATCTGGAAAAACCAAGCCAGCCTCTATTTCAACACTACACTCACCGGGCCCATACAAGCTCTGTCACTTCCCCTTCACTTACACATCCCCCAACCCTACCCCTCTTTCCCCACCCCCACCCTTCCTTTCCTAAAAGAACGCTGACTGGGATGTTTTAAAATAACAATAACAATTTTAACCCCCCCCCTATGATACAACAACAAAAACCTATCTCTGACACGAACTAACTTGCTCCACAGGACCCCTTTACACAAGCAGCCAACATGAAATACCAAAGAAAACTCACCCCCTCGTTATTCCTTAAAAACCCTAAATCAAACAAAAGAAATAATTATCTGCTACCACAAACGGGTTTTCCCCTACAACACAAAAGATTTTAACAAGCCGATTAGTCTCACTTACCTTGAAAAAAACATTTAAACACAGCCTAACCAAAGACCACAACAATCACTGGTCACAACTCAACAAAAAACAGACAAAAAAGCGTTTTAAAAACCTAAAGCCTTCGGAACTTATCAAAAAAAAAAACAGAGGGACAACTTCACCAACAAATTCAAAAAAACCCTCATCCACAAAAACACCACATCCAGCCCACAGGGTGCTAAACATCTTCAACAAATCTGGGGGAACATCTTTCCCCCCTCACCCCCTCACCTTAATTATTAAAACATTTTTGAAACAAGGGCATTAAAAGGGGGAAGGGGAAAAAATGTTTTATTAAAAGGGAAAAATTCCCTTGAAAAAATTCCAAAAGTCCTTTTAAAAATATTAAAATTTTCTGAGAAATTATAGGAAGTGTGTTATATTTTTAGTTCTCTTAGGGATTGTAATGATTTTTGGCGGCACAACACAAATGGGGTTTTAGTTGATGATTTAGGGGTAACTGTAAAAATGGGCACCCCTCGAGATTTAAATGAGGAGGGCTTTTTGGGGGGGAGGCTAGCCCGTTCACTGTACTCTTTGAGGGGGGGGGGGGGAGGGGTTTAAAAGGGGGTGGGAAGGGGGAAGGGATAAATGTTTTTTTGTTGTTTATGTCGGCGGAGGGGGACGTGAATGAAGAATGAGTTGTATGTGAGTGTTGGGGATCCTTTGGTCGCTTCCCCTTAGCGTGTGGGGGGGGGACTGGAATTGCGTCATAAGCCATAGGTGAGGAACCCAGGGGAGCGGATATTGTTCTGGCATTTGAGGGGTCTGTTACCCCCGGGGGGTTGGTGGGTTTGGGGGGGGTGGCGGGGGAGTTTGGGGCACCCTTTGGAAGCAGGGGGATCTGATGGTGGACAGAATATAGTAAAAAGGAAAATTTGGGGTGGATTTTAAGGGTTTTGGGGTATTTTTTTCTGACATAAAGGTGTTTTGGGGATTGGGATGGGGGGGGACGCCCAACAGAAATAAAAATTTTTGGAAATGAATGTTCGGTTGCTTCAAGATGTTGAGGGGGGGTTGTATTTCAATGGTGGAAAGGCTTATGGGGGGGGATGAACCAAAGGGATGTGTTGAGATGGGGATACAACGGGAAAAATGAGGGGCGGCACGAGAATCAGTTTGGGTTATGGGCTTATAGATATCTTTGGGGGGATTAATGAAATTATGAAGGGAAGGGGGGATGGGGGGCCCATGGCAACATAGGGGAATGAAGGAACCCAAAGGGGAAAATAAGAAAATAAGAAAGGAAACGCTCAGAGGGCCCGCGGCCCCAAATGGCATCCTTTAAATTCATCCCCCCCTAAAAAAACATTTGCCCAACCCAATTTTTTAATGCCACCCCAAAATAAGCTCTGATGGAAATCCCACTCAAACCAACCCCTCCCCCTCTGTATTACCAACCTAATTTGAAACTACCCCAAATCCCACCCCAAAAACCAAATAGGTAACTGTTCCACTATCAACTACCCTATTTCCAAACCAATACTTTTCCATTCCTTTCTAAAACTAAAAATTACTAATTTTAAATCCTTACTGCGGGGTTTTCTCTTGGGGAAAACATCCTCAAACTTATTAATATCCCCTTTATTAATCCTATTTACTTATACACTTCGATCAGGTCTCCCCCCATTTTTCTCTAACAAGTGAATGTAACCTTAAAATCTTCAAACTGCAAAAATGGTGGTTTTATGCGGCAAGGGTTTTGGGGGGGGTTTGGAGGAGGTCATGTGGGTGATAGACCCTCGGCGTGGTCGTGTGTGGGGGGGGGTCGGCCGTTGCAATGTAAAAGTGGGTTTTAGGGTTCTTTAGGGCATCGAGGGGAAGGGGGGACAGATTTTTTTGCAATAGGGGGGATGGGGGGGGTATGTTGATGCTTTGCTTAGTGCTATTGGGGGTGTGGGTGTGAGAGAGGGGGGTTTAAGGAGATGGGGGATGGGTGCAGGGG
>NW_026464268.1:0-13626 GCF_026875155.1 Cherax quadricarinatus
ATACTGGGTCGATTCCGTGGAGACTGAACCATCCAGAATTGCCCACAAATTTACAGAATGGCATATGGACAATTAAAGGCTCAGCTCTGGCAAACTGAGTAAGACACCAGAATTGTTAACTGCCTATAATGATATAATTGCTGAGCAGTTAATTAATAAATTTATAGAAGAGGTACCTCCTGAGCAAGCCAAAATTTATGGTCACTATTTGCCACATCACGAAGTGAAGAAGGATTCTAAGACCACCCCTTTTTGAGGATTGTGTTTAATTGTAGTGCCAGGAGTAACAAAAATGTACCTAGTTTAAATGACTGCTTGATGACAGGTCCGTCGTTGATGGACAAATTAGGAGATATCTTATTAATTTTCAGAGTAAAGAATTATGCCTTTACGGCTGACATAAGTAAAGCTTTCCTAAGAGTGGGTTTACAAGAGGCTGACCGGGATTGTTCCTGCTTCTTATGGCCTGAGAATCCTATTGACCCACTTAGCCCTCTGAAAACCTTTTGCTTTAGGAGTGTATTATTTGGTGCTACATCCAGTCCGTTCCTACTTCAAGCGACGATAAATGCACACCTTAAATGTACGGGAAGTCCATTGAGTACCTGGAGTTTACCTGGAGAGAGTTTCGGGGGTCAACGCCCCCGCGGCCCGGTCTGTGACCAGGCCTCCTGGTGGATCAGCGCCTGATCAACCAGGCTGTTGCTGCTGGCTGCACGCAAACCAACGTACGAGCCACTGCCCGGCTGATCAGGAACTGACTTTAGGTGCTTGTCCAGTGCCAGCTTGAAGACGCCAGGGTCTGTTGGTAATCCCCCTTATGTGTGCTGGGAGGGCATTTTAAAACAGTCTCGGGCCCCTGACACTTATTGTATGGTCTCTTAACGTGCTAGTTGACACCCCTGCTTTTCATTGGGGGGATGGTGCATCGTCTGCCAAGTCTTTTGCTTTCGTAGTGAGTGATTTTCGTGTGCAAGTTGGGTATAGCCCCTCTGGGATTTTCCAGGTGTATATATATGTATCTCTCCCTCCTGCGTTCCAGGGAATACAGGTTTAGAAACCTCAAGCGCTCCCCGTAATTGAGGTGTTTTATCTCCGTTATGCGCGCCGTGAAAGTTCTCTGTACATTTTCTAGGTCGCAATTTCACCTGCCTTGAAAGGGTCTGTTAGAGTGCAGCTATTCCAGCCTTGATAGAACAAGTGACCTGAAGAGTGTCATCATGGGCTTGGCTCCCCCAGTTTTGAAGGTTTCATTATCCATCCCCGTCATTTTTCTAGCAGATGCGATTGATACCCAAAGTTATGGTCCTTGAAGTTGAGATCCTCCGACATAATCACTCCCAGGTCTTTGACGTTGGTGTTTCGCTCTATTTTGTGGCCAGAATTTGTTTTGTACTCTGATGAAGATTTAATTTCCTCATGTTTACCCATATCTGAGTAATTGAAATTTCTCATCGTTGAACTTCATATTGTTTTCTGCAGCCCACTGAAAGATTTGGTTGATGTCCGCCTGGAGCCTTGCAGTGTCTGCAATGGAAGACACTGTCATGCAGATTCGGGTGTCATCTGCAAAGGAAGACACGGTGCTGTGGCTGACATCCTTGTCTATGTAAAGTAATGAGCAAACAATTTTATGTGGACAATTTCCTGGGTGTGACGTCAACTGAAGAGGAACTGTTAATGACTTATGGAGAGGCTAATAAAATAATGCAAAGTGCAAATATTCCTCTGAGAGAATGGAATAGTAATTCGTCCAAATTGAAGGACAAAATAAGTCAAGATTACCCTGGAGATGAAGTGCCAAAATGTAGTAATGTATTGGGTTTAAATTGGGATACTGAGAGAGATTTGTTAATGTTAAAACTAATAATTACAGTATGCCCAATAAATTAAAACTAAGAGAGTTTTTGCTTGCTGAAGTTTCCAAATGTTTTGATCCACTAGGTTTAGTGTCACCCTTTACTATAAGGGGGAAAATTATTAATTTCAGGAAGCATGGAACTTAAATGTGCTTTGGGGTGAAATTTCCTGAGGAAATTTATTAACAGGTGGGATGAATTAATTGGTGATTATGAAAAAATTCCAATGTTGGAGTTTCCACGCCAGGTGGCAATCCAAATGGGAAAAATGTACTCCACATTTTTTTTGATGCTTCAAAAATTTGGGATATGGAGCAGTTGCTTACCTTCAATGTAATAGTTTTTATTTCTCTTGTTATGTCTAAGGCTAAAGTGTCTTTAATTAAATCACATTTCCTTACCCAGTTTGGAAAAACAGCCATTTATGTAGGTGTCAAATTAGCTAATTAAAATAAGAAGTAAGTTGCAGGAGATAAATATTAGCGACACAGTAATTTGGTCTGATAATGAGGTATCCTTACAGTGGATTCGTAATGGAAACAGTAAAATTGTGTATGTACAAAACAGAGTCGCTGAAATTAATCAGGTGCAAGAGAAGTATAACAGTTTGGGTCAGCATATGTTAACATTTAATCATATACCTGGTGAGGAGAATCCAGCTGATTTCTTGTCTCGAGGTTTACCTTATGCTAAATTTGTAAATGCTGTATCATGGTTTAAAGGACTGAGCTGGTTGGTAAATAAAGCTAATTGGCCTGTACAAAAGGCGTATATTGCTCCTGTTGAAATTACTGTGGCCACCACTCCAATAGTTTGTCCTCCCTTAGCCATTGATATAAATATGTATTCTTCTTTACCCAAACTAATCAATGTAACTAAGTTAGTGTTTAAATTTCTGAACAAGATGAATATTTCATTTAAGTTTTCACATCCTCTTGAATATTGGATAAAGAGGGTACAGGAGGAAATCTTTGGAAGTGAGATTAAATTGATGATGGAAAGAAAAATTGTGAAAGGTTCCATAATAGAGAAATTGGGGCTGTATTTAGAGAACGATGTAATTAGGTGCAGAGGTAGGTTACAAAATGCTGAATTGGGTGATTATGCTAAACACCCTATCTTACTGCCCAAAACTCATCATCTAACAAATTTAATTGTTCTAAATGCCCATAAAAATGTAATGAATGGTGGGGTACAAGATACCTTAAATTGTATTAGGGAAACTTTCTGGATTCCACAAGGACGGCAGAGTGTAGAAAGGGTGATTAAATCTTGTGTAATATGTCGCCGTGTGGATACCAGATCCTATATGTACCCAGGTCTTCCACCATTGCCAAATGAGCAATTTGAGTCATTTAGCAATGAACTCCGCCCGGCTGCAGTGTGGAAAATACTGTATATATTTTCCAGAAATTCAGTATTTATATGTATATAGATGGCCATACTGTATTTAATAATATTTATGTCATAGAAAACGGAAAGCCTGCGTCTGCGCAGACGAGACTCACTATCTTGGTTTTGAATTGGATACAAAGTTAATGTAATGGGAAGAATTTTTCGTACTCTAGAGGTTAAAATTGTGTTGACACCTCTCAAATAGGAGGCGAAATTGGTGGACATGCATTTCTGCATAACTTGAGATATCAGACGACTGGACAAGACAGCTCCAGGAACCTGAGATAAGCTCTCTAGAATTGTGTGTAATTCTGGCCAGCATTATTTTCATAGATTTAGTTAGAGTGAGGTTTTCTGAGTATGATACACATTAATCTCCAGTCAAATTGGTGAGTGATATTAAGATATGTTTTCCTTCTGTTATGTAATTGTGTATATATATAACCATTTATTATTTTTAATATACAGTACACAAATTTATATATTTACCAGTATTCCTGGTGTATGTATATTTCATTTAATTAATAGGTCCAGAGCAACTTCTGGTTATGACAGTGATAGGTATCGAAGGGGGACATTTTTTGCGACCTAGGTGCCCCAAATTCCTACTTTCAAATTCAAATTCAAATTCAAAGTTTATTCTCTATAAAGATTACAATGTTGAATTTACAGAATTTGGTTGTTGTGTGGTTTACATGTAGTTAAATAATGATTACAGAGTGTACCACTAGAACGCCTAGCATGGCTAGGCATTTCGGGCAGACTTAGTTTAATTCTTAATTGTAAAATATTACAAATTATGAGGTAAGTTGGTATTATGGCTAAGTGACTAAATACTAGTTTGTGAGATTAGCAATGTGAATGCTTTTGTTTTGGCACAGTACATAGTTTCAGTATTGGAGTATCACAAGATTCATTATTTTAAGACTGAGATTAATATTTCTGTTTATGGTCAAATGAGCGAGTGTAAGTGTGAACTTGTCTATGTAACATTGATAAATAATAATTATCTTTGTTATCATTTACTGTTATGTACATAATTAGTTGCATTCAGATAAATGCAATTTTCCACAGAACCTTCTGTCAGGGGTCCCTAGAGCTAGAGCCTGACCAGCATCAAGGAACCTTCCTTGAGGGGCCCCTAGATCTAGAGCCTGACCAGCATCAAAGAACCTTCCTTCAGAAGTCCCTAGATCTAGAGCCTCACCAGCATCAAGGAACCTTCTGTCAGGGTCCCTAGAGCTAGAGCCTGACCAACATCAAGGAAGTTTTCTTGAGGGGACCCTAGAGTTAGAGCCTAACCAGCATCAAGGAACCTTCCTTGAGAGGACCCTAGAGCTAGAGCCTAACCAGCATCAAGGAACCTTCCTTGAGACGACCCTAGAGCTAGAACCTAACCAGCATCAAGGAACCTTCCTTGAGAGGACCCTAGAGCCAGAACCTAACAAGCAGCAAGGGACCTTCCTTGAGAGGACCCTAGAGCTAGAATTTAACCAGCATCAAGGAACCTTCCTTGAGAGGACCCTAGAGCTAGAACCTAACCAGCATCAAGGAACCTTCCTTGAGAGGACCTTAGAACTAGAACCTAACCAGCATCAAGGAACCTTCCTTGAGAGGACCCTAGAGCTAGAACCTAACCAGCATTAAGGAACCTTCCTTGAGAGGACCCGAGAGCTAGAACCTAACCAGCATCAAGGAACCTTCCTTGAGAGGACCCTTGAGCTAGAACCTAACCAGCATCAAGGAACCTTCTTTGAGAGGACCCTAGAGCTAGAACCTAACAAGCATCAAGGAACCTTCCTTGAGAGGACCCTAGAGTTAGAGCCTAAGCAGCATCAAGGAACCTTCCTTGAGAGAACCCTAGAGCTAGAACCTAGCCAGCATCAAGGAACCTTCCTTGAGGGGTCCCTAGATATAGAGACTAACCAGCATCAAGGAACCTTCCTTGAGAGGACCCTAGAGCGAGAGCCAAACCAGCATCAAGGAACCTTCCTTGAGAGGACCCTAGAGCTAGAGCCTGACCAGCGTCAAGGAACCTTCCTTGAGAGGACCCTGGAGCTAGAACCTAACCAGCATCAAGGAACCTTCCTTTAGAGGACCCTAGAGCTACGAGCCTAACAAGCATCAAGGAACCTTCTTTGAGACGACCCTAGAGCTAGAACCTAACCAGCATCAAGGAACCTTCCTTGAGAGAACCCTAGAGCTAGAAAATAACCAGCATCAAGGAACCTTCCTTGAGAGGACCCTAGAGCTAGAGCCAAACCAGCATCAAGGAACCTTCCTTGAGAGGACCCTAGAGCTAGAGCCTGACCAGCATCAAGGAACCTTCCTTGAGAGGACCCTAGAGCTAGAACCTAACGAGCATCAAGAAACCTTCCTTGAGAGGACCCTAGAGCTAGAGAATAATCAGCATCAAGGAACCTTCCTTGAGAGGACCCTAGAGCTAAAGCCTAACCAGCATCAAGGAACGTTCCTTGAGAGGACCCTAGATCTAGAACCTAACCAGCATCAAGGAACCTTTCTTGAGAGGACCCTAGAGCTAGAACCTAATCAGCATAAAGGAACCTTCCTTGAGAGGACCCTAGAGCTAGAACCTAACCAGCATGAAAGAACCTTGCTTGAAGGGTCCCTAGAGCTAGAATCTTACCAGCATCAAGGAACCTTCCTTGAGAGGACCCTAGAGCTAGAACCTAACCAGCATCAAGGAACCTTCCTTGAGAGGACCCTGGAGCTAGAACCTAACAAGCATCAAGGAACCTTTCTTGAGAAGACCCTAGAGCTAGAACTTAACCAGCATCAAGGAACCTTCCTTGAGAGGACCCTAGAGCTAGAACCTAACCAGCATCAAGGAACCTTCCTTGAGAGGACCTTAGAACTAGAACCTAACCAGCATCAAGGAGCCTTCCTTGAGAGGACCCTAGAGCTAGAACCTAACCAGCATCAAGGAACCTTCCTTGAGAGGACCCGAGAGCTAGATCCTAACCAGCATCAAGGAACCTTCCTTGAGAGGACCCTTGAGCTAGAACCTAACCAGCATCAAGGAACCTTCTTTGAGAGAACCCTAGAGCTAGAACCTAACCAGCATCAAGGAACCTTCCTTGAGAGGACCCTAGAGTTAGAACCTAACCAGCATCAAGGAACCTTCCTTGAGAGAACCCTAGAGCTAGAACCTAGCCAGCATCAAGGAACCTTCCTTGAGGGGTCCCTAGATATAGAGACTAACCAGCATCAAGGAACCTTCCTTGAGAGGACCCTAGAGCGAGAGCCAAACCAGCATCAAGGAACCTTCCTTGAGAGGACCCTAGAGCTAGAGCCTGACCAGCGTCAAGGAACCTTCCTTGAGAGGACCCTAGAGCTAGAGCCTAACCAGCATCAAGGAACCTTCCTTGAGAGGACCCTGGAGCTAGAACCTATCCAGCATCAAGGAACCATCCTTGAGAGGACCCTGGAGCTAGAACCTAACCGGCATCAAGGAACCTTCGTTGAGAGGACCCTAGAGCTAGAACCTAACCAGCATCAAGGAACCTTCCTTGAGAGGTCCCTAGAGCTAGAACCTATCCAGCATCAAGGAACCTTCCTTGAGAGGACCCTCGTGCTAGAACCTAACCAGCATCAAGGAACCTTCCTTGAGAGGACCCTGGAGCTAGAACCTAACCAGAATCAAGTAACCTTCCTTGAGAGGACCCTAGAGCTAGAACCTAACCAGCATCAAGGAACCTTCCTTGACAGAACCCTAGAGCTAGAACCTAACCAGCATCAAGAAACCTTTTTTGAGAGGACCCTGGAGCTAGAACCTAACCAGCATCAAGGAACCTTCCTTGAGAGGTCCCTAGAGCTGAACGTAACCAGCATCGAGGTGCCTTCCTTGAGAGGACTCTAGAGCTAGAACCTAACCAGCATCAAGGAACCTTCCTTGAGAGGTCCCTAGAGCTAGAATCTAACCAGCATCAAGGAACCTTCCTTGAGAGGTCCCTAGAGCTAGAACCTAACCAGCATCGAGGTACCTTCCTTTAGAGGACCGTAGAGCTAGAACCTAACCAGCATCAAGGCACCTTCCTTGAGAGGGCCCTGGAGCTTGAACCTAACCAGCATCAAGGAACCATCCTTGAGAGGACCCTGGAGCTAGAACCTAACCAGCATCAAGGAACCTTCCTTGAGAGGACCCTGGAGCTAGAACCTAACCAGCATCAAGGAACCATCCTTGAGAGGACCCTGGAGCTAGAACCTAACCAGCATCAAGGAACCTTCCTTGAGAGGACCCTGGAGCTAGAACCTAACCAGCATCAAGGAACCATCCTTGAGAGGACCCTGGAGCTAGAACCTAACCAGCATCAAGGAACCTTCCGGCTTTAGTGTCATATTTCGTGGCCTTGGAAGGTTTTCCTTCTCATTTTCGTCACGCTGGACGGGTTTGCCTGTCATATTCCATCGCCCTGGATGGGTTTCCTTGTCATATTTCGTCCCCCTGGACCTGCTTCCCCTTCATATTTCGATGCCCTGGACGAATTTCCCTGTCATATATTGTCATCCTTCACGAGTTTACCTGTCGTAATCCATCGCCCTGGACAGGTTTCCCTGTCATATTTCATCACCCTGGTTAGGATTCACTGTCATATATCGTCGTTCTGGACAGGTTTCCCTGTCATATTTCGTCCTGGAAGGTTTCCGTCAAATTTTCTACGCGCTGGACCGTTCTCCCTGTCATATTTAATAGCTCTAGCCGGGTTTCCCTGTCATGTTTCGCTGCCCTGGACATTTTTCGTTTCGTATTTCATATCTTTCGACAGGTTTCCCTGTCAGATGTCGATGTCCTGAAAGGTTTTCCTGTCAAATTTTGGCGCCATTGACAGGTTTCCCCCCATTCTCCAGCTCTCTGGACAGGTTTCCCTGTCCAGAGTGATGGACAGGTTTCCCTGTCAAATGTCGACGTCCTGGAGAGGTTTCCCTGTCATATTTCATCGCCCTGGACGGGTTTGCCTGTCATATTCCATCGCCCTACACAGGATTTCCGGTATAATTTCTCGTCCGAGGACAGGTTTCCTAGTCATATTTCGACGGGACCTAGTTAGGCTATCTGTATATTTCTCGCCCTGGACGGGTTTCCCGTCATTTTCATTTTCGCCCTGGACGGGTTTTCCTTTCGTATTTCGATGCCTTTGAAGTGTTTTCCAGTCACCTATTTTCATCTTCACGGGTTTACCTATCATATTCCAACGCGTGGACAGATTTTTCCTGTCATATTTCTTCGCCCTGGGGCAGTTTTCATTGTCATTATTCGTCACTCTGGCATGTTTCCCTGTTTTATATAATGACCTTGTTACAGGTTTCCATGTCAATTTTGGCGCCCTGGAGAGGTTTCCCTTCATACTCCAGCTCCCTGGAAGGTTTCCTGCAAATTTCGACGCACTGCGACAGTTCTCCCAGTCACATTTAATAGCTCTAGCGGGTTTCTCTGTCATATTTCGTCACCTGGACATTTTTCCTTTCGTTAATTTTATCTCCATGGGGGACAGGTTACCCTGTCAATGTCACATCCTCTGGAGAGGTTTCCCTTCATATTTTCATCGTCCTGGACAGTTTTCCTGTCATATTTCTCGCCAGGTTGCCTGTCATATTTCCATCGCCCTACAATGTTACCCGGTCATATTTATCTCTCTAGATGGGTTTCTCTGCAATATTATCGAGCACTGGATGGTTTTTCTTTTATACTTCATCGCTCTCGACTGTTTACTTCGGTCACATTTTCATTTCAATTCAATTCTTTTCAAGTTATTCTATAATGGTTACAATGTGGGGTTTACAGGTTTGGGTATTTTGTGAATTTTACATGTTATAAAAAATACTACTTACAGAGGGGGCCCCCACTAGGACACCTAGCATTGGCTCAGGCCATTTCGTAGCAGACTTAGATTAATTCTTAACCATTAAGTCCTTACAGATTATGGTATTAAGGCCCTAAGTGACTACATCATAATTTGAGTTTTTAGCAATGTGAATGCTTTTGTTTTGGCACAATACAAGTGACTATATTGAGTTACTTAGGAAAACTTATGACTAGTTAGGATTATTATTTTAAGTTTAAGATTGTATTTTCTGGCGGGTTTATAGTCGTCGGGTGAATGAGTGTTAATTTTGGGAACCACCAGGTGGTTATCATGTAGTTTAGTTGGTTGGGGTGGATCAGGGAGATAAGATGTTTTCTAACTGTAGTTTTTGAAAGTGATGAATGTGCTGCAGTTCTCGAGTTTTAGGTAGGGTGTTCCCAGATGTTAGGGTCCTTTGAAATACAATGATTTTTTGTGAAGGTTTAGTCGAACTCGGAGAATGTCATAGAGATGTTTGCGTCTGGTGTTATGCCTGTGGATCCTGTCACAACTATCAAGAAAGCGTTTTAGGTCAAGGTTATATTGAAATTTAAGGTCCTGTAGATATAGATTGTACAGTAGTAAATGTGGATGTTTCTGAACACGGAGTAAGTTTAGATCTATGAAGAGTGGGAGGCGTGTTGATTATTCTTACTGCGGCTTTTTTGGGGGTTATTATTGGCTTTAGGTGTGTTGCTGCAGTTGATCCCCAAGCACAGATAGCATAGGTGAGGTATGGATATATAAGTGAATGGTATAGTGTGAGAAGGGCAGTTTGTGGAACTTAGTTTCGTATCTTGGAGAGGATCCCCACCGTTTTGGATACTTTTTTTGTTGTGTGTTGGATATGGGTGCTGAAATTTAGGCTGTTGTCGAGATATAGGCCAAGGAATTTGCCCTCATTATGTCTGGCAATTAGAGTGTTGTCGATCTTAATGTTAAGTTGCGCAACACCTGCTCTGCTACCAAACATAATATAGTAGGTTTTGACAGTGTTAAGTGTAAGTTTATTGGCTGTCATCCAAGTCGATATTTTGAGCAGCTCCTCGTTAGTAATGGTGTTTAGGGTGGCAAGATTAGGGTGGGAGATGACATAAGTCGTGTCGTCAGCAAAGAGAATGGGTTTCAGGTGTTGTGATATATTTGAAAGATCATTGATGTAAATGAGGAAGAGCAGGACAATTTCCTGCGGAACTCCAGTATCAAATGGCCGCATTGATGAGGCTGTGTCTTTAATGGTGACATATTGATACTATTAGAAAGGTAGGATTTAAAATATGCAGCGCATGGCCTCTTATACCATAGTGGTCAAGTTTGTGGAGTAGGATGCCGTGGTCTACTGTGTCAAACGCTTTTCTTAGGTCAATAAAAATTCCTAGTGGATATCCTTATTTTCCAATGTTTTGTAAAGCAGGTCTAGCTTTTTTATAATTGCATCATTAGTGCTTTTATTTTTCTGAATCCAATTGGCAGGGGTTGAGTATGTTTTGTGACGTTATAAATGAATATAGTCTCCTATGCACGAGTTTCTCGAAGATTTTGGATAGCAATGGTAAGTTTGATATTGGCTTATAGTTGTTTATGTCTGTAGGGTCACCACCTTTATGTATTGGTGCAACCTTTCCTGTCTTGAGTAGTGTCGGGAAAGTGCTAGTTTCTAGTGACTTGTTAAAAAGTAATGTAATAGCATGCGATAGGGCATGGGCCGCTCGCTTGTACAATAATGGTGGGACGTGAGACAGATTCCCCGAGTTATTTTTAAGTGACTTTATGATCGTGGTGACTTCCGTGGGCTCAGTTGGTACAAGATAGAAGGAATTTGGGAAATTCCCGTCTAGGTAGTCCCCGGCACGGGCATTGGTACATGGGATTTTACTGGCGAGACTAGATCCTATGTTTGAGAAGAAGTCGTTTATCTTGTTAGCTGTATCAGTGGGATGCAGTGGTGTTTCATGAGGTTGAGTTAGAACAATATTCTTGTTTTTTTCAGTTTGTGGGTCCCCAGAATCTGGGAAAGTGTTTTCCAGGTCTTTTTTATATCTCCTCTTGTGTCAGTGAATCTGCTGGAGTAGTACAGTTGTTTGGCTTTCTTTATTAATTTGGTGAGAACTGTTGAATATTGTTTAAGAATATCTTTGTGTATTAGCCCTGTCTATATTGCTTTTCATATTTGTGTTTCTTATCAATGGATTTCAGAATGCTGCTGGTTAGCCATGGGCAACCAAGCCGTTTATTCATGATCTGTTTCGTTTTTATAGGACAATGTTTGTTGTATAGTCTAAGTATTTTGTTAAGAAAAATGTCTGTCCAATCGTCAATACCATTGGCATTGGAGAATTCTGTAGGCCAGTCAACAGTCTCTAGGTCTGCTGTGAAATTCCTTATTGAGACCTCGTCATGGAGTCTAAATGAAACTTTGTTGTATTCGAGTGGTGGCTTACTAATGTTTGTTAAGAGGAAGGTTGGGTAGTGGTCAGTAGTGCTGTCTGTGATTATCCCTGATTTAAGGGGGGCTAGTATATTGGTCCATATGTTGTCTATCATGGTTGCACTTGTCTCAGTGAGCCAGGTTGGTTTAGTTATTGTTGGTATGAGAAGTGCGTTGTTCATATTGTTGATGAAATCAGTTACAGTCTCATCATCTGGTAGGCCAAGGTTGATATTGAAGTCTCCAGCTAAGAGAAGGTGGTGCTTGTTCATTTGTCTGTTTGTTAGTAGTGACTAGTAGATTCTCACTGAAGTTTGGGATGTTTGTGTGGGGTATCCGGTATATGGCACCGACTGTTATAGGCGTCTTGAGTTTTTTTACAGTAAAATTAGCAAAAATGAATTCCCATATTCATCACTAAAGCAATTAGTGCTAATGCAAGATAGTTGGTTAGAGTAATAGATTGCAGTACCACCCCCAACTTGGTATGGTCTGCAGTTGTGAATTGCTGTGTATTCTGGTAGAGGGTAGATATCAATTGTGTCCTGCTTAAGCCAGGCCTCAATAAGAATAATGCAAGAGAAGGGTGTCTTTAGTGACTCAAGGAGTGCCAGGAGGTCATCAAAGTATTTGCTTAAGGACCTGATGTTATAGTTAAGAACTGATAGACTTTGAGCAGTGTTCAGGATAGTGCTGGCTTGTGATGCTGTGTAATAAAGGCAGTTACTTTCCAATAAGTTTTGATTGTGTGTTAGATTATGGAGGTTTAGATCAGGGTCAACGTGATCATTCATCTTTTAGGTTTAAATAGTGGTTGTTTATATCCTGTATTTTGTGGTGAGTTCTAATACTGATTTCTGTAGTGGTGGGAGGTTTGGATAAGTATACCGCTAAGCACTTTGGTCATATAGAGTACAGTCACTAGTAAACATAATGAAATTGATATTGTCTATGTTGTGCTAGAATGAGCTAAGTACAACTAGGTATAAACTAATACTAAAAAAACAAAAACAAATTACAAGTGGCACCAGGCTCACTCTTGTAATTGCACTACGGTCTAATATAATGAATTTATTGTTGTCTATGTATTGAGCTAGAATGAGCTAAAGTACAACTAGGTATAAACTTAAATTATAAAAATACAAATTAAATGGTACTTGCAATTGCACTAGGGTCTGATATAGGTTGTTAACAAGTCAAGGTATAACTAGATTTAAATTGACAAAATAAAATTCACAAATTAAAGTACCAAAAGAATAATAAGTAGAAAATAACAATGGCAATGACTTGGTTATAATATGATAGTAAGATGGTAGACAGGTACACAAGTACACAGGTACAGAGGTACAAAGGATAATATAAAAGTTGGAGTTGAATATACAAACTTGAAAATTTGGCAACAAAATGTTATGAAAAGTATAAAATAATGATTAATGTACAAAAGTAAAATTGACTGGTAGTAAATATGGTGTTTAATAAAATTTTAGTAAGTAATAACGATTACAAAAAAATATTAATTAGCCAAAAAAAAAAAAAGTAAAAAAGTAATGTTTATTTCAAGTAATAAATTTTAAGAACAGTTATTTAGATTCAATATTGCACTGATAGTTATACTAGAGGTTATTTGACAGTACAAGGTATTTATTTATTTATTTATTTATTTATTTCCAATTTGTGCACACATACAGAGGTACAAAAAAAATACAGATAAGAGCAGTATGCCAAAGCCACTTTATCTAGCATAGCATTACGGGCTGGCTTAAAATTAACTTAAGATTAACTAAGCAATGATTATTATTATTATTATTATAATCAAAAAGAAGCGCTAAGCCACAAGGACTATACAGCGCTGCTACTAAGCAATGATGAATCAGTGATAAAAAAATTAATGTAAACAGATAACTATAAAGCACAAATGAGTATTACAAAGACAGGTCATTTGTTGCATTCAGTTTAGGTATGATTCTGTTAGGTAGTGTATTTAAAAAATAATAAAGTTAATTGGGTTTTTGGTTTAACATTTATTATTAATTTTGAGAAACATTTTTAAAAAAATACAATTTATAATGGTTTTTAGTAT
>NW_026464269.1:0-14548 GCF_026875155.1 Cherax quadricarinatus
ACACACCCACAACACACACCCCCACACAAAAAAACAACACACACACATACACCACCAACCCTGGGCAGCCAGACTTGGGACAAAGTTGAGAGTCCCCTGGGAGCTAGCGACCACGGGTTCTGTGCTTTGAATACATAGTAGAGCTGCAAGTGGAAGAATAACAGGAGTAGAATGGGAAAAGCCTGATATAAAAGAGGGGACTACATAGGGTTGAAGAACTTCCTGCGGGAGGTCCAGTGGGACAGAGAACTGGCAGGAAAGCCAGTAAATGAAATGATGGAGTATGTAGCAACAAAATGCAAGGAGGCAGTGGAAAGGTTCATTCCCAAGGGCAACAGTAACAACGGGAAGACCAGAACGAGCCCCTGGTTACCCGACGGTGTAAGGAGGCAAAAACAAAGTGCAATAGAGAATGGAAAAAGTACAGAAGGCAGAGAAACACACGAAAATAGGGAGATCAGTCGCAGACCCAGGAATGAGTACGCACAGGTAAGGAGGGAGGCCCAGCGACAGAATGAAAATGACATAGCATCGAGAATCAAGACTGACCCGAAACTGTTGTATAGCCACATCAGGAGGAAGACAACAGTCAAAGACCAGGTGATCAGATTAAGGACAGAAGGTGGAGAACTCACAAGAAATGATCAGGAGGTATGTGAGGAGCTGAACAGGAGATTTAAGGAAGTTTTTACAGTAGAGACGGGAAGGGCTGTGGGAAGACAGCACAGAAGGGAACATCAAGAGGGAATATACCAACAAGTGTTGGATGACATACGAACAACTGAGGAGGAGGTGAAGAAGCTCTTAAGTGACCTTGACACCTCAAAGGCGATGGGACCGGACAACATCCCCCCATGGGTCCTTAGAGAAGGAGCAGAGATGCTGTGTGTGCCTCTAACCACAATCTTCAACACATCCCTTGAAACTGGGCAACTACCTGAGAAATGGAAGACAGCTAATGTAGTCCCCATATTTAAGAAAGGAAACAGAAACGAGGCACTAAACTACAGACCTGTGTCTCTGACATGTATCGTGTGCAAAGTCATGGAGAAGATTATCAGGAGGAGAGTGGTCGAACACCTGAAAAGGAACAAGATTATAAATGAAAACCAGCATGGGTTCATGGAAGGCAAATCTTGTATCACAAACCTCCTGGAGTTTTTATGACAAGGTAACAGAAGTAAAGACACGAGAGAGAGGGTTGGGTAGATTGCGTTTTCCTAGACTGCAGGAAGGCCTTTGACACAGTTCCCACAAGAGATTAGTGCAGAGCTGGAGGATCAGGCACACGTAAAAGGAAGGGCACTGCAATGGATAAGGGAATACCTGACAGGGAGGCAGCAACGAGTCATGGTACGTGAAGAGGTATACAGTGGGCGCCTGTTACGAGCGGGGTCCCACAGGGGTCAGTTCTAGGACCAGTGCTATTTTTGATATATGTGAACGACATGATGGAAGGAATAGACTCTGAAGTGTCCCTGTTCGCAGATGACGTGAAGTTGATGAGAAGAATTAAATCGGACGAGGATGAGGCAGGACTGCAAAGAGACCTGGAGAGGCTGGACATGTGGTCCAGTAACTGGCTTCTCGAATTCAATCCAGCCAAATGCAAAGTCATGAAGATTGGGGAGGGGCAAAGAAGACCGCAGACAGAGTATAGGCTAGGTGGACAAAGACTACAGACCTCACTCAGGGAGAAAGACCTTGGGGTGACCCTAACACCGAGCACATCACCGGAGGCACACATCAACCAAGTAACCCCTGCAGCATACGGGCGCCTGGCAATCCTGAGAATAGCGTTCCGATACCTTAATAAGGAATCGTTAAGACACTGTACACTGTGTATGTTAGGCCCATACTGGAGTATGCAGCACCAGTCTGGAACCCACACCTGGTCAAGCACGTCAAGAAGTTAGAGAAAGTACAAAGGTTTGCAACAGGCTAGTCCCAGAGCTCAAGGGAATGTCGTACGAGGAAAGGTTAAGGGAAATCGGACTGACGACTCTGGAGGACAGAAGGGTCAGGGGAGAGCATGATAACGACATACAAGATACTGCGGGGAATAGACAAGGTGGACAGAGATAGGATGTTTCCAGAGAGGCGACACAGGGACAAGGGGTCACAACTGGAAGCTGAAGACTCAGACGAGTCACAGGGACGTTAGGAAGTATTTCTTCAGTCATAGAGTTGTCAGCAAGTGGAATAGCCTAGCAAGTGAAGTAGTGGAGGCAGGAACCATACATAGTTTTAAGAAGAGGTATGACAAAGCTCAGGAAGCAGAGAGAGAGATGATCCAGTAGCGATCAGTGAAGAGGCGGGGCCAGGAGCTGAGTCTCGACCCCTGCAACCACAATTAGGTGAGTACAATTAGGTGAGTACACACACACACACACACACACCCTTGGTCTTGGCCATTCTCTGATAGATTCTAACGTTGTCTCTATTGACCTTGTCTATACCCCTGAGTATTTTGCATGTCGTGTTCATATCACCTCTTGATCTGCATTCGTTTAGGGACAGGAGAACTAGCGATACCAACCCAGGAGAATAACTATGAATTTTCTTGATTTTCCCTTTGTGTTTAGTTATGAGGATTTCTTACTGATGCTGCGTACTCAAGTTTTGGTCACGTTTGTTTATTTAGGTTTTTAATTTAAAGACCGTTTTTATATTTATCAGTCTAGCATATGCTGCCGACAGGGTTAGAGTAATACCACTAAGTAGTTTTGTTTGATAACGTAAGTTTTCTTCCCAGGTGGTACACCATATCTTCTGTAGATAAAGGGTTCAGAGAACCGACATGATGATGAATTAGACACTTATTAAGATTGGTATACTGATCACACCGACGCCAGGCTGAGGGACTAATTACCTCATACTTCTGATCTTCAGCCATTCCTCTCTCTATTGGACTAGGAAGCCACTGATTAGCGAAACGTTTCCACAGTAAATATACCCAAGTGTTGCACAAGTGTCTAATTCATCATCATCTCTGCCCACCGTCCACCGTTATTTCTTGTAAGCTGTCCGAATTCTCTTGAAACTTCTTGTGTCCTCATAATTTTGGCATCATCCTCAAAAACAAGTATTTAGAAGTCTACCCCCGCCTCCTTTTCTTCTGACAAGTGCTGAACGTGTACTTGAGGGACCCCACTATAGTTATATCTCTCTGTGTCTTATTATCTACTTTTCTGGTACGGCTTCTCCGGTGTTTTTTCAACAATGCTTGTCACCGAGACACGCATACAATTTAAGGGGTATTTCCCCATCATTTTTTATAATAGCACAGTGTTTACCATTTCCATTTTTCCGCCAGTTTACCTTCCGTTAATGTAATCCCCAAAAATTCCACATTAATTATTTTATAATTCTGGGCGCACATTTAAAACCCATGATATCAACTCGTTTGTCTTTTTTTTAAGAACTAAAATTAATTGAGCCATTCCATATTACTAATAAGGTGTTGAGGTTAGGTTAGGTAAGGTTTGTCAGGAAACAGAACAAGTGTTTCCTGATGCAGGTCTTAGTCATATGATGACCCGCTGGTTGTTGACGGTTAAATTTGATTTCATGCTAATTTTCCGCAATTTAATGTTTGTTGTCGCATAAATTGTTATCTGCGATTGTGTGACTTTTTCACTTTCCACGAGTCTGTATGTTGTCTTTCATATATTGTTTATGTTTTTACGAACCTGAATAATACATTTAGTTCTTTCTTGCTCTTGTCTTTTATTGTTTTACTAAAATATCTTTCTTCCTCTTTGTATATTAATTTTTGACGTTTAATTCTCTGCAGTGGTGCGCTTCCTGTATTGTCTCATTACTTTCTTTTTCATGGTTTTCTGAATTATTTTGCTTTCATGTGCGCTTGTAATAGTTCTTAGTCTTGTAAGTTTCTTTTCTGTCTAGGCGGTTTAATATGAGAGCGGGTCACGGAAACGATCTTCACTACAACCAAAGTTTGGCCAAATACCTTGGTGGGAATGGGCACTGTATGGACCAGTAGACCTGCTGCAGTGTTCCTCCATTCTTATGTTCTTATAATAACTGTAACAGGTTTGAAGGGGGGGGATTACGCAAGTTGGTGCATACACTACAAGATGAGCCGGGTTGGGAGCTATTTCAGTTACAAGTATGCTTTGATCCACGCCCATATTCCTTATGTATGTTAGCAACTCGGGGCTTTCTTGTGGCTTTGGCGTAGTTAATTAGTGGGGTATCAGACTGGTAATGTGGAAGACTGGTACAGAGCCAGCGGTACCACCAACACGTGAGCACTAGACTCGTAAAAAGTGGTGGCTGGCTTCTGCTGCTGTTGCCTGGGCTGCTACTGCACCTACATCTCTCTCACCTTAAAAAGCACATTGCTATACCTGCAATACACACACACACACACACACACACACACACACACACACACACACACACACACACACACACACACACACACACAGCGAGGAACAAACTGCACTCCTCTCTCCTTGTTTTTTCTCTGTAAATGTTATAGTGTTTAACGTATTATTATTACTGTTGTTTTTAAACTGTAGAGATGTATGTAGTTCACCTACATATTGACAATAATCCCTAGTTGTTATCTACTAACTTTGAAAGTTTGGAGAAGAACGAGCTTTTCGATTATTTTGTCAGCTTATTATGGATAGTTACGAATAGTTGGTGGACGGTTAACAGGTTAAGTGTGTTAGTTATGTCATTAACCCGGTTACTAATGTCACCAGCCTAGTTAGTGACGTCATCAGCCTAGCTACTGATGCCACCAGCCTAATTAGTGATGTTAACAGCCCAGTTACCAATTGTTATCAGCTTAGTGATGTTACCAGCCCAGTTACTGAGTTATCAGCCTATTTAGTGAGTCACCGGCCTAGTTAGTGATGTCACCGGCCTAGTTAGTGATATCACTAGCCCAGCAGTGATGTCACTAGCCCCGGATTGTGTTATTCAAAATGTTAATCAACCTCACACCTTTTTATCATACATGCTAGCCATGTATTTCTAAAATTAAATCACACACACACACACACACACACACACCCCACACAACACACACACACACCCCACCACACGCAAATACAACAGGCCTATGTCTAATCGACATTGCCTAGACAAAATGGTAACTAACACACACACACACACACACACACACACACACACACACACACACACACACACACCTGGGGGAAGTGAGGGAGTATATCTGAGGGGCCCACAGATAAACACACACACACACACACACACACACACACACACCTGGGGAAGTGAGGGAGTATATCTGAGGGGCCCACAGATAAACACACACACACACACACACCACCCCCAACACACACCTGGGGAAGTGAGGGAGAAAAACTGAGGGGCCCACAATAAAACACACTCACACACACACACAAACACACACCACCGGGGGAAAGTGAGGGAGTATACTGGGGGGCCCCCACAGATAAACACACACACACACACACACACACACACACACACACCTGGGGAAGTGAGGGAGTATATCTGAGGGGCCCACAGATAAACACACACACACACACACACACACACACACACCTGGGGAAGTGAGGGAGTATATCTGAGGGGCCCACAGATAACACAAAACTAGGGGAAGCAAACACAAGCGCGATCACAAATACACATATGCATAAACACACGTGACTTTGACCTCACCTAACTATGACCTCACCTAACTATGACATTTAATTGTGACCTCACCTAACTATGACCGCTCCTAACTATGACCTCACCTAACTATGACCTCTCCTGACCATGACCTCATCTGACTATGACGACACCTAACTATGACCCCACCTAACTATGACCTCGCCTCACTATGACCTCACTTAATTATGACCTCACCTCCCTATGACCACACCTAACTATGACCACACCTAACTATGACCACACCTCACTATGACCATACCTCACTATAACGACACCTGATTATGATCACACCTGACTATGACCACACCTGACTATAACCACACCTGACTATGACCACACCTGGAAATGAGGAAGAGAGTTCATCAGATGGGGACATAGATGATCTTCTGGAAACATGGAACTAGAGGAAGCATCAAAACCACAAATACACAGACCTAACAATGGCTTCAGTTATCTATGACTTCACCTAACTATGACATAACCTAAGTATGACCCCACCTGACTAGACCAGCTAGAAAATACTAAGTTTGCACTTAGCAAGATCACAGGAAGTAATAAAATGCAGAAGGTGGGGAAGTGATAAAGGAAGTTCATCTGAGGGGACACAGATGAAACCTAGGAGAAAGAAACCAAAAAAAAATGAAAGTGAGGAGTGTGGAAGGGCTGATATCTGGGGGCCCACGGATGCTGACCTGGAAACATGATCCAAAAGATAAGCAGAGAAAAAGGCAAGAGAAAAAGGAGAGTACCTTGGGAAAAAAGTGGGAATAGGAAAATACCTGAGAATATCTTAGGAGGTCCCAAGTTTGTGGAGAGTGTGGGGGACCCTAAGGACTTGGCTCCACCTGGCAAGGGCCCGGTAATCAGTGATAACTGACCTGGCGCTGACTTTTCTCGAAATTTAATAATAATAATGGTTACTAATTTTTCCCCGAAAACGTATGGGAAAACGTACTGATGTAAGAAAGCATTTTTTTAATCTCAGCTGATTAGAGGAAAATACAGTAGGGGAGGTAAACTCATAACAGTTTCAGAAATACATATGATAAGGTCTCGACCCGTGCATATACAATTCCGTTCAGTGAGGTAATAGCAGAATAAGGGAGATAACAGGATTATTGAGTAGTTAACAGAGAGAGAGACTACCACAGAGTAGGAGAGACTACCACAGAGTGAGAGACTACCACAGAGTGACAGACTACCACAGAGTGACAGACTACCACAGAGTGACAGACTACCACAGAGTGACAGACTACCACAGAGTGACAGACTACCACAGAGTGACTGCCACAGTGACAGACTACCACAGAGTGACAGAGTACCACAGAGTGACAGAGTGACAGACTACCACAGAGTGACAGAGTGACAGACTACCACAGAGTGACAGACTACCACATAGTGACAGACTCCCACAGAGTGACATAACAGCTGATTTACGTAAATTAGAGCAGATAAAGAGCAGCCAGTGAAATGAATATAGAGTGAATGTGAACGTAACTTTTAGATGTTTCCTGAGAAGATAGAGATTTTTTTGAGCATAAATAAAGAGATGTCGAGATAAATGAAGATGTGAAAGACACTAAGAGAGAGAGAGAGAGAGAGAGAGAGAGAGAGAGAGAGAGAGTGAGAGAGAGAGAGAGAGAGAGAGAGAGAGAGAGAGAGAGAGAGAGAGAGACTTTGTTAATCATATTATTATTTCTGGTTTCTTTTTACCATTCATAGGGTAAAGAGCAGCCAGTGCATGTGACTATCTTGCTTCCACATTCTTAGATCTCTCACTAGCGTTTTCTTTTAAATATTGTATTAAATATTTTTGATAGTTACTGTATCCAAAATAACTCCAGTCCTTTAGGAAAGTGACCTTTAAAACCCTTTATAAATTTTGAAACTATCGTAGATACTGAAAATTTTACAAAAAATATGACAATTATTTCTGAATTTTTTTTTTTTACATCATATTTTCGTTTACAAAGAAAAGCTGGAATGTCACATTTTTCCTCTGATAAAGTTCTAAACAACCGGACATACGAAGATAATTGTAAAATATTTTTTAAGCAAATTAAACAGTATGTGCAGGCAATGTGTATGATAGAATTTACTTTAGAAAACAATGGAGATGCTTTTCTAGTGCTTACAATAAAAATTATAATTTAACATGACTTATGTTGCTAGAGTTGCGAATCTTGAGATCGACCGTCGGAGTCTTAATTCTTCTCCGATCCAATTTACAAATTCATCACTCGTCCTTCCATAGCTTTTTCTTACATTTTTCCTCCATTCCTTTGATTTTTCCCCCTAAATATCTTATAATATGTCAGAGGGGAAAAGCTAACTCGTGTACACTTTGTCTTTGTTTTTGTATTTAACGTTTTACTTTCACCACTCTTTTTCTACTAGCTATTAATGATCTGGCCTCTGTTCTACCATCTAATATTTGGTCATCACTTTATTTTGATAAGTTTGCTAAACTTGTGCAGACGCTAACTGCCACCTAGTAGAAAGCCTCTCACCAGAATGATATCGACAGTGTCTTCCAATGAGCCGGTACTCGTGGGTTAAATTTTCGGTACTAAAAAGCACCAGATTACTTTTACTAGACGTTCTAATTTGTCTTCTAATACTCCCCTATACCTGTATGAGTCCCGTATTCCTGAACGCGATGCGGTCCAATTTCTCGGTCCCTGTTTGGGGCCTGGAAACCTCACATTATTTCACTAAGAGCAACTTGTCACAGCTGGCTGAACCTCTTTACAACCCTCGCCAAATTCTGCCAAATATTTGATACAAAATCTTCTCACGTGCTAAGTAAAGTTTATGGGAACATATAACAAATTTTTCAAATAAAAAATCACAGAGTATTAGTAAAATCAAGAATATTGTAAGAAGTTTTGTAAACCATGATTTGAATGAATGGAAAATATTGTGACGGATTTTTAGTTAAAGTCGCCTCTTCCCTGTTGATAGTGTGGATAATTTTTAACAGCCTTTAATGTATTTCTAGCCCCAAATATACATCCACCCCAATTTATAAACGCTATTTTTAACATCAGTAAAAGAGCAAACAATAATTTGAAATTATTTATTAGATCAATTAGGATTTTATATTTTTCCAATACATTACAATTCTCAATGACATAATTGTTTTACTTGACAAAACACAACAAAAGGATAAAAAATAAAAATACCCTTTTTAAATTGATTTTTAATCCCTTAAGAATTATACATAAAAATCGGAGAGAAACTACAATATAATTATTTTACCAACAAAACTACATATTATGGAAAACAACCCCGGGGGGGGGGGGGGGAAAGTTTTGCATCTTGTATCGCTTGGTTTGCAATATTTGCACATATTATATTAACAGAAGTAAATATTTTTTCCATTTTAAGCAGAAAAATCCAAATCAAAACTTTAGAAAAAAAACTGTGGAACTTTTATTCATTTATCATCAATGAGACTCGAGATATATATTTCATCAGTAAGGTCACTCTTATTACCAGACTTAACAAAGTTCATCACTAAGACTCGAGATATATATTTCATCAGTAAGGTCACTCTTATTACCAGACTTAACAAAGTTCATCACTAAGACTCGAGATATATATTTCATCAGTAAGGTCACTCTTATTACCAGACTTAACAAAGTTCATCACTAAGACTCGAGATATATTTCATCAGTAAGGTCACTCTTATTACCAGACTTAACAAAGTTCATCACTAAGACTCGAGATATATATTTCATCAGTAAGGTCACTCTTATTACCAGACTTAACAAAGTTCATCAGTAAGGTCACTCTTATTAAACCCGACTTAACAAAGTTCATCACTTTAAAACTCGAGATATATAATTTCATCAGTAAGTCACTCCCTTTTTACCAGACTTAACAAAGTTCATCACTAAGACTCGAGATATATATTTCATCAGTAAGGTCACTCTTATTACCAGACTTAACAAAGTTCATCACTAAGGACTCGAGATATATATTTCATCAGTAAGGTCACTCTTATTACCAGACTTAACAAAGTTCATCACTAAGACTCGAGATATATATTTCATCAGTAAGGTCACTCTTATTACCAGACTTAACAAAGTTCATCACTAAGACTCGAGATATATATTTCATCAGTAAGGTCACTCTTATTACCAGACTTAACAAAGTTCATCAGTAAGGTCACTCTTATTACCAGACTTAACAAAGTTCATCACTAAGACTCGAGATATATATTTCATCAGTAAGGTCACTCTTATTACCAGACTTAACAAAGTTCATCACTAAGACTCGAGATATATATTTCATCCGTAAGGTCACTCTTATTACCAGACTTAACAAAGTTCATCACTAAGACTCGAGATATATATTTCATCAGTAAGGTCACTCTTATTACCAGACTTAACAAAGTTCATCACTAAGACTCGAGATATATATTTCATCAGTAAGGTCACTCTTATTACCAGACTTAACAAAGTTCATCACTAAGACTCGAGATATATATTTCATCAGTAAGGTCACTCTTATTACCACACTTAACAAAGTTCATCACTAAGACTCGAGATATATATTTCATCAGTAAGGTCACTCTTATTACCAGACTTAACAAAGTTCATCACTAAGACTCGAGATATATATTTCATCAGTAAGGTCACTCTTATTACCAGACTTAACAAATTCAAACACTAAGACTCGAGATTTTTAATTTCATCAGTAAGGTCACTCTTATTACCAGACTTAACAAAGTTCATCACTAAGACTCGAGATATATATTTCATCAGTAAGGTCACTCTTATTACCAGACTTAACAAAGTTCATCACTAAGACTCGAGATATATATTTCATCAGTAAGGTCACTCTTATTACCAGACTTAACAAAGTTCATCACTAAGACTCGAGATATATATTTCATCAGTAAGGTCACTCTTATTACCAGACTTAACAAAGTTCATCACTAAGACTCGAGATATATATTTCATCAGTAAGGTCACTCTTATTACCAGACTTAACAAAGTTCATCACTAAGACTCGAGATATATATTTCATCAGTAAGGTCACTCTTATTACCAGACTTAACAAAGTTCATCACTAAGACTCGAGATATATATTTCATCAGTAAGGTCACTCTTATTACCAGACTTAACAAAGTTCATCACTAAGACTCGAGATATATATTTCATCAGTAAGGTCACTCTTATTACCAGACTTAACAAAGTTCATCACTAAGACTCGAGATATATATTTCATCAGTAAGGTCACTCTTATTACCAGACTTAACAAAGTTCATCACTAAGACTCGAGATATATATTTCATCAGTAAGGTCACTCTTATTACCAGACTTAACAAAGTTCATCACTAAGACTCGAGATATATATTTCATCAGTAAGGTCACTCTTATTACCAGACTTAACAAAGTTCATCACTGAAAACAATGATTCACAAGAATAAGTAGATGAAAAAACTGACAGTAATGTAGTTGCAAGGTTCTTCAGACAGACAAAATTTTGTGGAATAGTATTGCAAGTGCTTAATACCTGGTTGTCCGCATTTCTCTCTGTTACTCCCGACTCTAATCGCTCCTTTTCAATATTTCCAAAGTTAACTCAAAGATGAATAAATTTCTGTCTCCAAATTGAGCTACTTTGAAATTCATCCAACTGCAATTCAAAATCATCCATATCTACCAGGAAACCATCTGCAAGTTTTTGTTCATCCATTTTAACTCTCCGAAACTTAATGAATTTTGCAGTGTCTTCAAGTTCTGTGAACTTAGCAGATGATATTTAAAATAGTGTTTGAAGACATGGCTGTCTGTTTTGTCATCCTTTGGGAGATCATTGATGTATCTCTTTAGGTTTGGAAAGTATCTAAACCTCTCACACTATATCCCCTTAATTTAAAACCCCCGCAGCTTCATTTCAAATGCCTTTATGTAAGGAAACATAACATCAAGTATCTAATCAAGAGTTCTGTAATTTAATTTTCAAATCATTTAAATGTTCTCAAAAATCTAAAAAAGGAAACTCCAGTTTATAAACCTACAAGATATCAGACATTTCTTTATAACACACTTGTTGGTTACTCAAAAAGAGATTTATCTCATCCAGAGCTTCAATAAATTGTTTCAAAACAAAAACTCGACTAAGCCAACGAACATTGTTGTACACCAGATCCTCCTCCTTCATTAAATTCTGAAATTGTCTTTTATTCAAAGCTCGTGGGGAAATGTAATTAACAATCTTGGTGACTGTTTTGTGTCACTTTTTGAAGTTCTTTTGACCAGCTTTTTGTACATAAAACCATCCTCGTGTATGATGCAGGAAAGCCTATCAATGGATGACCAACATCTGTAAACAGATTTACAAATCCTGTTTACTTACCAATCATGCTGGGTGCACCATCTGTTGTAACCTTACCTATCATGCTGGGAGCACCATCTGTTGTAACCTTACCTATCATGCTGGGTGCACCATCTGTTGTAACCTTACCTATCATGCTGGGTGCACCATCTGTTGTAACCTTACCTATCATGGGTGGGAGCGCCCTCTGTTGTAACCTTACCAATCATGCTGGGTGCACCATCTGTTGTAACCTTACCTATCATGCTGGGTGCGCCATCTGTTGTAACCTTACCAATCATGCTGGGTGCACCATCTGTTGTAACCTACCTATCTGCGGGTCCCAAACTGTTGTAACCTTACATAATGCTGGGTGCACCATCTGTTGTAACCTTACCTATCATGCTGGGTGCACAGGTCAGTGACATCATCAAGCGAAGTCTCGCCATAGCCCGTTGCATAGCATAACGGGAACCTCAGGCACTTAAGTCTGACCGAAGACAAACGCTTCCAGACGGAGTCACCATGCTGTCTACTTTGGCTGACACCTACTTTTAGGACGTTTTGTGTAGGAGAGGCTTGGACTTCCAGCAAGCGTGCATGAGCGTGTTAGATAGAAGCGAATGGAGACAAATGGTTTTTAGAACTTGATGTGCTGTTGGAGTGTAAGCAAAGTAATATTTATGAAGGGATTCAGGGAAACCGGCAGGCCGGACTTGATCCCTGGAGATGGGAAGTACAGTATCTCCACTCTTCAGGAGGGGTGTTAATGTTGCAGTTTTATAACTGTAGTGTAAGCATGCCTCTGGTAAGACAGCGATGGAGTGAATGACGAAAGTTTTTCTTTTTCGGGCCACACTGCCTTGGTGGGAGACGGCCGATGTGTTAATAAATAATAAAGTAATAAATATATAATATATAAATATATATAATATATATTAAATATATAAATATATATATATAATAATATATGTAGTGCCGAATAGGCAGAACTTGCCATCTTGGCTTAAATAGCAAGGCTCATCTTGCCATTATAAAAACAAGTGAAAATTTGTGTATACAATAATTTCGCCAAAATCATTCTGAACCTAACGAAAAAAATATATTTGATTGCGTTTGTTTAGTACTAAATTATTGTAAACGTATTTAAAATTATTTAGTTGGGTTAGGCTAAAATAAATTGCTCTTGTTATAATAAGGTTAGGTAAGTTTTCTAAGATTCTTTTGGTGCAAAATAAAAAATTCTTACATTAACATTAATGAAAAAATATATCTTTAAACGTATAAGAGAAAATTTCAAAAAGGACTTAACTTTAAATGAGTTCTTGCTAATTGACCAGTTTTACATATTCGGCACGACATATATATATATATATATATAATATAATATATATAATATATATATATATATATATATTATTAACACACTGGCCGATTCCCACCACGGCAAGGTGGCCCGAAAAAGAAAAACTTTCACCATCATTCACTCCATCACTGTCTTGCAAGAAGGGTGCTCTACACTACAGTTTTCAAACTGCAACATTAACAACCCTCCTTCAGAGTGCAGGCACTGTACTTCCCATCTCCAGGACTCAAGTCCGGCCTGCCGGTTTCCCTTCATAAATTTTACTTTGCTCACACTCCAACAGCACGTCAAGTATTAAAAACCATTTGTCTCCATTCACTCTTATCAAACACGCTCACGCATGCCTGCTGGAAGTTCAAGCCCCTCGCACACAAAACCTCCTTTACACCCGCCTTCCTTCCACTACAGACTGATACACTCCTGAAGTCATTCTGCTTCGCTTCATTCTCTCTACATTTCCGAACCACCTCAACAACCTTTCCTCAGCCCTCTGGACAACAGTTTTGGTAATCCCACACCTCCTCGTAACTTCCAAACTACGAATTCTCTGCATTATATTCACACAACACATTGCCCTCAGAGATGACATCTCCACTGACTCCAGCCTTCTCCTCGGTGCAACATTCATCACACATGCTTCACACCCATATAAGAGCGTTGATAAAACTATACTCTCATACATTCCCCTTTTGCCTCCAAGGACAAAGTTCTTTGTCTCCACAGACTCCTATGTGCACCACTCACCCTTTTCCCCTGATCAATTCTATGATTCACCTCATCATTCATAGACCCATCCGCTGACACGTTCACTCCCAAATATCTGAATACATTCACCTCCTCCATACTCTCTCCCTCCAATCTGATATCCAATCTTTCATCACTTAATCTTTTTGTTATCCTCATAATCATACTCTTTCCTGTATTCACTTTTAATTTTCTTCTTTTGCATGCCCTACCAAATTCATCCACCAACCTCTGCAACTTCTCTTCAGAATCTCCCAAGTGCACAGTGTCATCAGCAAAGAGCAACTGTGACAACTCCCACTTTATGTGTGATTCTTTATCTTTTAAATCTTTCAACACACATGCCGTATCCCACTTAGGCAGGGTGGCCCGAAAGGAAAAACGAAAGTTTCCCATTTTACATTTAGTAATATATACAGGAGAAGGGGG
>NW_026464270.1:0-62734 GCF_026875155.1 Cherax quadricarinatus
GCCCTTCCCCGGATCAGTGTCTCCAGGAACCACTTATGTCACCTCAGGTGAACTCCCTTCCCCACTTCCCCAAGGTCAGCGGAAATTCTTTGCCGTCCGCAGGATCATGTACCGGAATCTTCCGTCTACCGCCGGATATCTTCCTTCACCACTTACCCAAGGGTCAGCCTCAACTGCATGTATTCTTGCCTTGCCAAGGTTAAATGTTCCAGGAATCCATCCGCTCGCCCCGGGATGTCCCCCCTTTCCCCCACTAACCCCCAGGTCAGCCTCAACAAAAACCCTTCCTCAAGTTCATGTATCCAGGAATCCATCCGCTCGCTCCGGATGTCTTCCCTCCCCATTTCCCTAAGGTCGGCGGTGCCTTCCCCGATCAGTGTCTCCAGGATCCACTTATTCACCTGAGTGGACTCCTTTCCACTTCCCCAAGGTCACGTATCTTGCCTTCCCAGGATCATGATCCAGGAATCCTTCGTCTACCCGGATTCTTCCTTCCCCACTTCCCCAAAGGGTCCACCTCAACTGCTGTATTCTTGCCTTGGGCTCAGTTCATGTATCCAGAATCCATCCGCTCGCCCGGATGTCTCCCCTTCCCCACTTACCCAAGGTCACCTCACAACAACCTTCCCGTTCATGATCCAGGCATCCATCCGCTCGCTTGGATGACTTCCCTTCCCATTTCCCTAAGGTCGCGGTGCCTTCCCCGGATCAGTGTCTCCAGGAGTCCACTTGTGTCACCTGAGTGGACTCCCTTCCCCACTTCCCCAGAGTCAGCGGTGCCTTCCCCGGATCAGTTTTCTCCAGGATCCACTTAGTGTCCCCTCAGTGGACTCCCTTCCCCATTTCCCCAGAGTCAGCGGTTGCCACCTTCATGCCTCGCTCAGGGAAACTTGGTCTTGTCTAGCTGGTCTACGGTAGAGACTGTCCAGGTGGGTGGAATTACTGGAGGTGACACACACAGAAAACTGCGTCCAGTAATTACACCCACCAAGACAGCCTGGACCGTAGGTCAGCTAGACGCCACCAAGCTGCCTCACAGTTCCGCCACCTCCGAGAGGCTAATTAACGTAAATTTTGGAAATCCTTTTATGTTACACTATGAAAATATACTGAGAACAAGTTGTTTTTTACTTATTTAGCTCTTTTGACCAAAGTACAGTGACATCACACGTCTTTAACACCACAGGCGACATCACACATTATCTAAGACTCATTTTTTCGGTAAATATTTACCATCTTTCTTGCATATTGTAACTTAATTCAACACTTTAGCTATCAAAGCTCTACTCTGTTAACATCTCTTATATATGTTTTCCACAACTATAAATGCACCCAATGTAATTTTTCTTTATGTAAGTGTAGTTAAGTTCAGTATTTCGTGTTACACATGATCCACAAATTTCCTTCACTTTCTGAACTTACAGTCTTCTATGTTATCAATATTATCTTTATCATCACTTCAATAATCATAATTCTGACATAAACTTTACCTGGTATTGCCAACACTCTCCAGGCTGACAGCAAGACAGGCTGACAGCAAGCGCAGGCGAGAGCCGACAGCATCGATAGCAGATCAGCCAGACTGACAGCAGAGTCAGCCAAGCTGACAGCTGTACCACGGAACTTGCCTTCTTTACTGTGAAAATTTTTATGTAGATCATACAAGTTTTTTTGATGTTTACTTTTCACTTTATCTACACTTATATACATACATGTGTACATAAAATACATCACTTTCAACACACATACATACATGGTTACACAACAACATCACTACAAACACACTACTACCAACAACCCTATATATACATACATGTACACACATACATCACTACAAAAAACACTACTACCAACACACATATATACATACATATGTACACTTTTCATAGCATATCAACACCCTACCATTTTTAAAATAAGAAAAAATCTAGTTTAAATTTTAAGAATATGTGGTAAAAAAAAAATGTAAATGGGGTGAAGGAAAAACAAAAATTTTGGAAACCTTTTTGTTAAATAAAAAATATTAGAAAATTTTTTTAAACCTTTGTTTAAGTGCCCAAAATTTTAAAAAAATAACTTTCTAAATTTTTTTTCAAATATTTCCCACTTTTTTCATTTTTAATTAATTTAATTTTAAAAAACCTTTCACCCAAAGACAAAAAATAAAAAATTTCCTTTAAAAAAAGGAAAAAAAAATTTTTTTCGTGTTCACTGTTCCAAATTTTTTTTCAACCAGTCCTGTGTTAAAATTATTACTTTTCCCACTTAAATAACATTTTGCAAAACCCTGGAGAACACTTGGTGCACAACGCCAGACACGGTGCCACAACCGCAGCGCGTGGTTCCCAACTGCCAAAAGTACCACTAAAAGTGTCCACGGAATTTTGGCCTCACGTGTTAATTGCTACAATTTTTTGTTTTTACCACCCTTTCCTTTTTTAAAATGGTTTTTCCACAAACCCCATACAAATTTGGTTCCAAAAAAACCCTCCCAAAAACCCAAACTTTTACCAAACCTCCCATAAAAACCCAACTTTTCCCCCAAAAAAAATTTTTATGACCGGTTTTCCCCAAAAACCCTTTCCCCTCCCCATTTTTTAATTAAAATAATATTGTTTGTTTAAATTTGAAATTTTTTGTTTTTTCAAACTCTAAAAATTTAAATGGGTTTAATTTTTTTTTGGAAAAATGGGAAAAGATGTAAAAATTGGAGTTTACAAACAGTTGGGGTTTGAAAACAGGAGAAAAAACACTTTTTAATGATAAAAAAAATTTTTAAATTTTCATACTTTTCCCACCTCAATAAAACTTCTTCACAAAAACCAGAAAAAAATAAAACTTGTTAAAAAAAAAAAAAAAAACCTGGGGAGTTCGACTGTTGCCCCAAATAAAAAGGGGGGTTGCTACAACCGGATACGACGTGTGTTGCCAAAACCGGGCCATACGACTGTTTTGCCCAACCGGGCCAGTAGCTGGGGTTTTGCCAAAACCGGGCCATACGACTGTTGTTGCCAAAACCCGGGCCAACACGGTGTAAAACCGGCCCATACGACTGTGTGTTCCCCAAAACCGGGCCAGTACGCTGTTTTTTGCCAAAACCCTGGCCATTCGACGTTTTGCCAAAACCGGCCGTACGCGTTTTGCCACAACCTGCCAGTAGATGTGTGTTGCCAAAACCCGGATACGACTGTGTTGCCCAACCGGGCCGACGACTTTTTGGCCCAAAAACCTGCCAGTACACTGGGGTGCCAACCGGCCCCGTCACTGGTTTGCCCAACCGGGCCATAGACTGGTTGCACAACCTGGCCATAACGTTTGTTGCCACAACCGGGCCCCATACGGGGGGGTGTTGCCAAAACCTGGCCAGTACGACTTTGGGGCCAAACCCCGGGCCTACCGGTTGCCACAATGGCCATACGACTTTTTTGCCAAAGGAAAAAATGTGTGTGACAACCTGGCCTCTCTCTTTTGGTTGCCCCACGGCCAGACGACTGTGTTTTGCCACAAGGCCCCCATCACGTTTGTTCCCAATGGCCAGTACATTGGGGGTTGCCACAACCGGGAAAGTACACTGTGTTTCCACAACCTGGCCCAGTACACGGGTGTTGCCACAATGGCATACACTGTGGTTGCAAAACCCTGAAAGTAGATTTGTGTTGCCAAAAACCTGCCGTACGCTGTGTTGCCCAACCGGGCCAGTAGACTGTGTTTGCCAAAAAGGCCGTACGACTTTTGTTGCCACAACCGGGCCAAATCCCCGGGAAAGGGAACATGTGGGTTAAAACCTGCGAGACTTTTGCCAAACCCCAACTGTTTTGCCACAACCTGGCCATACGACTGTTTTTGCCAAAACCGGCGTACGACTGTGTGTTGCCAAAACCTGGAAAGTACAAATGTGTGTTGCCACAACCGCCAGACGACTTTTTTTTCCACAACCTGGGCCATACGACGGTGTTGTCACAACCGCCCAGTACGACTGGGTTTGTCACAACCGGGCCATCGAGGGGTTTTGTCAAACCGGCCAGTACACTTGTTTTCAAAACCCTGGCCAGTCAGGGGTTGTCAACCTGGCCCAGACATTTTGTTGTCAAAACCCGGGCCCCAAAAAGGGGAAGGGGCCCGACTGTTGTTGCCCAACGGGGCCGTACGACGTGTGTTGTCAAAACGGGCCAGAACATGTGGTTGCCCCCTTTTTAAAAACCCCTGGCCATACAATGGGGTTTGTCCAACCTGGCCAGTAAACTGTGTTGTCACAACCCGGCCAAACTCTGTGGTTGCCCAACCGGGGCCAGTACGTGTGGTTGCCACAACCTGGCCAGAGGGACGGGGTTTTCCAAAACCTCCAGTCGACTGTGTTGCCAAACCGGGCCAGTACGACTGTGGTTTTCAAAACCCGGGCCAAGATGGTGTTGAAAACCCGGGCCCGACGGGTTGTCACCCCCTTGCCAGTACAAGTGTTTGTCACAACCGGCCAGTACCGTGTTTGTCCAACCGGGCCATACACTGTGTTGTCACAACCCTGGCCATACAGTGTGTTGCCACAACCTGGCCATCGTGTGTGTTGTCAAAAATCTGGCCAGTACGACGTGTGTTGTCACAACCCTGCCCAGACGCTGTGTTTGTCAAAAACCTGGCCATAGACTGTTGTTGTCACAACCGGGCCATACGACTCTTTTAAAACCGGGCCGTACGATGTGTTGTCAAACCGGGCCAACGACTGGTTTGTCACAACATGGCCAGAACGACGGGTGGTTGCCAAAACGCCAGTACACAGGTGTTTGTACCCCCGGAAAACAAAGGGTTGTAAACCTGGCCATAAAAAGTGGTTGTCAAAAACCTGGCCATACAACTGTTGTTGTCACAACTGGCCATACGACGTGTTTTTGCCCAAAAACCCCGGGCCAGACGATGTGGTTTCTCGGGGCCGCGGGGGTTTTGCACAACCCCCAGACGATTGTTGCCCCCCAACCTGGTGTTGCAAACTAAACCTGTGTGTTGCCAAAACCTGGCCAGTACACGGTGTTTCCCCCCGGGCCCAAAGTTTTTTTCACCTAAAAATGGGGTGTTGAAAATTGGGTAAAAAGGGGTTTTGTCATACCTGGAGTCCCTGGTTTTTTGGGCCCAAAGTGGGGTTTGGGACTTGCCGTCCTGTTGTTGTAAAATGGTCGCGGGGCCATGGCCATACGACTGTGTGTTGTCAAAACCCCGGATTCACTTGTTTCAAAACCTGGCCAGACACTTTTTTTTTACTTTGGTAGAGTTTGAAAGGGTGTTTTTGCAAACGCCATCACTGTGGCCAGGGCCCGCAATGGTTTGTCAAAACCTGGCCGTACAACTGGGGGGTCAAAACCGGCCATAAAAATGTTGGGGTTGTCAAGGGAGGGCTTTTGGGCCAGTGAGGCGTGCCCGGAAGGTGTTTTGTGATGAGGGTGGCCCAACCTGGCCAAAAACTTGGGGGGTAAAACCGGGCCGAGCGGTTTTTTTAAACCTTGAGCCGGGTGGTAAACGGGGCCTGTGTTTTTCAAACCGGCCAGTACACTGGTGTTGTCACAACCGGCCATTACGACTGGGTTGCCAAACCTGGCCATACAAAGGTTTTGCAAAACGGGCCAGTCGACTGTGTTTTCAAAACCTGCCATTTCGACTGTTTGTCCAACCTCCATAGAATGTGTTTTTCCAACCGGGCCATACGCTTGTTTCAAAACCCGGGCCAGTCGATGGTGTTGTCAAAACCCTGCCAGTACAAAGTGTGTTTCAAACCGGCCAGTCATGGGTGCCACAACCTGGCAGTACGACTGTGTTTTTGCCACAACCTTCCCATACGATGTTTGTCAAACCTGCCATTTAGTGTTTGTCCAACCTGGCTTTTAAATGTGTGTTGTCAAAACCTGCCAGTACAAGGGTTGTCACAACCTGCCAGAAAAAAATTGTGTTGTCACAACCTAGCCAGTCAAATTGTTTTGCACACCTCCCAGTACAAATTTTTGTTGCCACCCTGGGTACACTGTGTGTTGTCAAAAATTTGCCAGTACAGTGTTTTTCAAAACCCTGCCATTTTAAATGTGTTTTGTCAAAAACCCCTTGGCCAATACCACTGGTGTTTCAAACCTGCCATAAAATGTGTTGTCCCCAAACCTGCCAGTACAAATTGTTTTCAAAACCCACAAGTAAAAAGGGGTTTTGCAAAACCTTTTAAAGTACGTGTGTTTTGCAAAAAACTGGCCTACCCCCGTGTTTTTCAAAACCCGGGCCAGTACGACGTGTTTGTCAAAACCTGCCCAATAACTTGTTTTCAAAACTGGCCAGTAAGGGGCCCCCCCAGTGTGGTTTCCACAACCGGCCAACGCCCTGTGTTTCACAACCTGCCATACGATTTTTTTCCCACAACCTGGCCCGAAGTTTTTTTCCCCAAAACCTGCCATAGCTGTTTTGTCACAAAGCCCTTAACCCTTGGTTGTCCAAACCGGCCAGTACAAAGGGGTGTCCAAAACCCGGCCCCGCTGGTGTTGCCCAACCTTCCCTTACGGAAATAAACCCGGTTTTTTAAAACCGGCGTCCCTGTGTTTGTAAAAAATGCCTTACGACTGTGTTTTGCCCAAAACCTGGCCAGTACACTGGTTTTGCACAACCTGGCCAGTAATTGTGTTCACAATTTGCCAGTACGATGTTTGTCACAACCGGGCCATACGACTGTGGTTGTCCAACCTCCAGTACGACGTGTTTTTTTAAACCGGGCCCAGCCACGTGTGTTGCCACAACCGGCCGAAACAAAGGGTTTTGCCACAACCTGCCAGTACGACTGTGTTGTCACCCCTGCCCAGTCGCCCTGTTTTGCCAAAAACCGGCCAGAGTTTTTTTTTGGTGTCACACCGGGAGCACACTGTTTTTTGTAAAAACCGGGCCAGTCACTTGTGTTGCCAAAAGGGGTGGGGGGGGGAAAAAAAAATGGGGGGGGGGGTGTTTAAAATTATTAATATTTTTTCCAATTGCCCATCGACTGTGTTTGCAAACCGGGCCCAGTACGCTGCTGTTGCTACAACCGGGCCCAGTACGCTGTTGTTGCCCAAAAGCTTCCAGTACAATACGTGTTGTCACAACCTGGCCATACGACTGTGTTGTCTCAACCTGGCCATACGACTGTGTTTGTCTCAACCGGGCCCATACGACTGTGTGTTGCCCAAAACCCTTTTCTAACGGGCGAAGGAAATGAAAGTCAAAAGCTTTTCTGTTGTGTTTATTCGCTCCCTTTACACACGGGATAACGGGGCCTTTGGGCTCCGGGTTTAATGGGTAACAAAAAAAAGTCGAAATTTCCCAATAACAGCATACTAACACATCAAAAGTGAAAGTTTGTTATGAAAATAATTTCGAAAAAATCATTCTGAACCTAAGGGAAAAAAATTATTTTTTTGTGTTTGTTTATTTTTTTTAAAATTTTTGTAACTTTTAAAACATTTTTAGTTTAAATTAGGCTAAATCAAATTAAATTAAAATTAAAGGGGTTTGGTATTTTCTAAGGGTTTTTTTAGAACAAGTTATTATTTTTACATTAACATAAATGAAAAAATATATATTTTTAAAAAGCACAGAGAAAATAAAGAAAGGGTCAATTTTCATGAGGTCTTGTTAACAGCCCGTTTCACCCCATTCGGGTATTGGGGTATTGGCAGTTTGGAAGAGTATCAATATTTCTTCATTATGCTTTAAACTTTTGTGTCGAGCGCCTCTGCAAAACATATTATGTTGGGGTGAGGGGAAGTGTTGAATATGAAAGTATTTCCTTTTTGGGGATTTTTTTTTCATATTTGATAACGTGGTGGGACAGCGAGATCCACTGACGGTTATTTCCCCATTTGGAAATAACCCACCATGGTTACTTCAGGAGGCGGAGTGGGGAAAAACACCATCATGGGTACTGTCAGGGAGGCTGGGGTGGGGAAAACACCACCCATGTACTTCGGGGGGCGGAGTGGGAAAAAACACCACCGAACTATTAGGGAGGGGGAGTGGGAATAACACCACCGATGCTACTGTTAGGGGGGCTGGAGGGGGAAAAACCACCGATCACTGTCAGGGAGGCTGAGTGGGGTAACACTACCGAGCTACTGTTGGGGCGGAGTGGAATACACACCCATGCACTGCAGGGAGGGTGGTTGACGCTTTTGAAACCAAATCATAATAATAAAAACAAAAAATTAATAAAAAACATAAAAACATAATAATAATGAATTATAAAATATTTGCGACCCTGTCAGCCCCAGAGTTATCCTTTAGTTTCCCGACCTTGCCACGTGGAGGCCAGTGGTTGTCTTTAAGGGCCCCCCCCCTCGCCTTCCCCAGGTTCATGTTCCAGAATTCACCGTGGGCCCCCCATGTCTCCCCTTCCCCCTTTCCCCAAGGGACCTCGCCTTTCTTTCTCTCTCGCCTTCCCGCTCCTTCCCCAGGGTTCATTATCCAGGAAAACCACTCCCCCGGTGTTTTCCCTTTCCCCTTCCCTATGGTCAGCCCACCAACCTGTTTTCTTTTCTGTCCCCAGGTTTATGTATCAGGGTTTCCCCGTCTACCCCGGGTATCTTCCCTTCCCCACTTACCAAGGGCAGCCTCAACTGCAGTATTCTTGCCTTGCCCAAAGGGTTTTGTATCCCGGAATCATCCGCCGTCCGGGTGTCCCCCCTTCCCCACTTTCCCCAAAGGGCAGCCTCAACAACACCCTTTCCTCAAGTTCAGTACCAGAATCCATCCGCTCGCTCCGGATGTCTTCCCTTCCCCATTTTCCCCAAGGTCGGCGGTGCCTTTCCCCGATCAGTGTCTCCAGGGGTCCCCTATTCACCTGATGGACTCCCTTTTTCCCCTTCCCCAAGGTCACGGGATTCTTGCCATTTCCCCGATCATGATCCAGGATCCTTCCCTTACCGCCCGGGTATCTTCCCCTTCCCCCCTTAAAAGGCAGCCTCAACGCAGTATTTTTGCCTTGTCAGGGTTTATTATCCAGAATCCATCCGCCGCCCGGATGTCCCCCTTCCCCCCTTTCCCCCAAGGTCGCCCAACAACAACCTTCCCCAAATTTTATGTATCCGGGGAAACCTCCCCTCGCTCCGGATTCTTCCCTTCCCCCCTTTTCCCAAGGGCGGCGTGCCTTTCCCCATCAGTGTCTCCAGGGGTCCCCTTGTGTCACCTGATGGACTCCCTTCCCAAATTCCCCAAGTCGCGGTGCCTTCCCCGGGGTTTTCTCCAGGAGTCCACGTTCACTGAGTGGATCCCTTCCCCCCCTTCCCCCGCGTCAGCTGCCCTTCCCCCGGGTCAGTGTCTAGGTCCACATTCACCTAGGTGGACTCCCTTCCCCCCTTCCCAGAGTCACGGTTCCCCTTCATGACCTCCGCAGGAAACTTTGGGCTTGTCTACTGGTCACGTAGGCTGTCCCGGTGGGTGGAAAAACTGGGGTGACACACACAGAAAACGCGTCCATAATTACACTCACCAAACAGCCTGGACCGTAGGTCACTAGACCCACCAAGGCCTCACGTTCCGCCACCTCCGAGGGCTAAATTTAAAAAAATTTTGGGAAAACCTTTTTTGTTACACTTGAAAAATATGAAACAAGTTGTTTTTACTTTTTTAGCGCTTTTAAAAATATTTGAGGTGTTTTTATTATTTCGTGAATACCCAATTTTTGGTTAATTTGTCCACCACCATCATAACTATGTTAAATATTCACTGCTTTTTTTTTTTGTTTTTTTTTCCGTCTTTTACATTGACGAAAGCCTAACAACGAGAAAATTTTTTTCATACACATATAAAGATTTCCCCAAATATTTTTACGTTTTTAAAACCTCCCTTTCTCATACATCATTATACTACACTTTCCCTCATAAAAAACACACCAATCCAGTCTACAAAACGCACACAAAATGTACAAGTTATCTCCTATCAATAAATATGCTAGATCACACAACATACACACAAACATACACTCCAAAACCCATCCCGAACACTTATTAACATAATTGACACATTTCTAGATACATTACTCGTCCACATATAAACAATGTAGCAGAGAAAATATAGGGGAAATTTGATATAGTATTTGCTTCAATTTTCCCAATAATAAACAAAAAAATTTTGGGTTTACAGAAATTTGAGAACATTTTTTGTGAACTTGTGAATATTTAAAGATGTGAAGCTGTACCAGGGAACTGTTGCAGCAGAGTCAGCCATCTGGGCGTCCCAGGGAAATGTGCTTTTCTTACTCTAAATTTATTTTTTAATCATACAATTTTCTTTTGATTTTACTTTTTACTTTCTCTACACATATATCATACATTGTACATATATCCTCATAAAAACCTACTACCCACACACTTATATACTCTTGCACACATACCATCACTACAAACCCCTACTACCAACCCTTATATCCCAAAGTGACCATACACATCACTACAAAACAAATCCCAACCCCTTTATAAAACATGTGTACACATACACATCACTACAAACACCTACTATCAACTTCTTATTTACATACATTGTACACAACCACATCGTACAAACACACTACATCAACACACATTTATACATACATCTGTACACATACACATGCTAAAGACACACTACTACCATCACACATATATTCATACATGTGTACAGTTATCATAGGACATATCAACACTCTCCTTCCTCACCATTGTTTATTAAAATTTATTATTGTATAAAATTGTGTATGAGAATTTAGATAATTCTTTGTTTATATCATTTAAATTTTCTCTAAGAAAAGTGCAATAAGGGTTATAATTTTTTGATGAAAAAATGTGGTAAAAGATGTAAATTATGTGAAGAAATTTACTAACTTGAGAGACTTGTGGTTAAGATAAAGAAGATATTCAGAAGAATCAAACACTTTGTTTAAGTAGAATTAATTATTAAATAACTTTCTCAGTTCTCATACTTACACTTCTCTCACCTCTTTATTAATGACTTAAAAAAACATTCACCACAACAGACAAAAAATAAAAACATTCAGTGAGGAAAAAAAAAAACACTCGACTTGGATGATTCGATCTGTTGACAATAAGAATTTTGGTGGTGGCTGCCACGACCTGGCCAGAACGACTGTGTGTTGCCACAACATGGCCAGAACGACTGTGTGTTGCCACAACCTGGCCAGTACGACTGTTGCGGCCCCTGCCAAACTAGCGGTTAAATAGTTAACCTGCCGGCCGGCAGTACCACTGGGTGCGTCATCAAACCCAATGTGGGGGCTGCTGAGCCGGCCTTAGAGCAGTAAGAGCCTGAGTGCCTCACGGTACACACCTAAGCAGTAGGTACCTGACCACTGAAGGGTACACGTCTACTGGCTTTAGTAACAGTATGTTTACCCCAAAGAGCGCCTCCGGTACACACCTAAGCAGTAGGTACTGGACACGAAAGGGTACACGTCTTACTGGCTTTAGTACAGTATGTACCGTGCGCCTCGCTGTTCACACCTAGCAGTAGTACTGACCACCGAAGGGTTCACGTCTAACTGGCTTTAGTAACGTATGTAACCCAGAGACGCCTCGCTGTACCACCTATGAAGTAGGTTCTGACCACGAAGGTACACGTATACTGGCTTTAGTAACTGTTTGTACCAGAGCGCCTTCGCTGTTACACACTAAGAGTATGTACCTGGACCAACCGAAGGGTACAGTCTCTGGCTTTAGAAATATTATGTACCTGAGCGCCTCGCTGTACACAACTAAGCAGTAGGTTACCTGACCACCGAAGGGTTCACACGTCTACTGGCTTCAACATTATGTACCTGAACTCCATCAGGGTTCACGTCTTGCAAGTGGTACCTGACCACCTGAATCGTACCTATCTTACTGGGTTAGAAGAACCGCTCACCGCAGCTCACTGTGCATGGGCCTCAGTTACTTGACGGGCCGCATTCAGGTGAGCTTTGCAGCATGGTGTTCGGCTAGCGGTGTGGTCAAACCGCCTTTGGAGAGATTTACTGGACTCCGGTGATGTCTGTGGGATCACCGTCTACGTGATCAACTGGTGGCGGGAGTCGTCAGATGCTGTTTAGTGGGACATTACATGAAGTAAAGGTTGAGTGTTACATGAACTGTGCAGGAACCGTAGTGTGGACAACTGTGGGACGTACGATGGAGTGGAACACTGAGATATGCACAGGGACCGTTAGTGGAACATGAGATGAAAAAAGGGTGTCGTGGGGACACTGGAGATGGCCTGGTTGTAGTGTACATGAACAGTGTCGTGGGACGGACTTCGTGTCTGAGAGGCGTTGATTGTAATTTATTATTATAAAAATGTTATTTATAATTTATTGTTTTAGCATAGAGATGTATATATATATAGTGCATTAGTGTCAAGAGTTGCTACCCTGTGTAGGGTTATTAATTATATTTTTTAAAATTGATTATAATTTATTATAGTAAACATGTACATTTTATTATTTATCATAGTTCAAATACTCTAGACCAAAGATAGTTGATTTTTTATATATTAAAGCTTAATGTATTAATGTTGTGTATTTATTATCCCGAACTTCTTTATTAACAAAGAAAGTAAATCTTACCATTTCATCTTCTTTTAAAAATTTACTTTTTTGTAATATATGGGGGCTGTCGGGAGGATATTGTTATCTGAGAATGATTTCTGGACGATCATATCCGGGTTGACGGTTCGGATAATATTAGACATTGATCTTTGTGTGTCGGTCTTTTGTGGTGGGGGTGTTGCGGCCCTGCCAAACTAGCGGTTAAATAGTTAACCTGCCGGCGGGCTGTACACTGGGTGCGTCATCAAACCAATGTGGGGCTGCTGAGCCGGCCCCTTAGAGCAGTATGAGCCTGAGTTGCCTCACGGTCACACCTTAAGCAGTAGGTACCTGACACTGAAGGTTCGCGTCTACTGGCTTTTAGTAACAGTTTGTTCAGAGCGCCTCGCTGTACACACCTAAGCAGTAGGTACCTGACCACCGAAGGGTACTCGTCATTATGGCTTTAGTAACAGGTATGTACAGAGCGCCTCGCTGTACACACGAAGCAGTTAGGTACCTGAACACCGAAGGGTACACGTATACTGGCTTTAGTAACTGTATGTACAGAGCGCTCGCTGTACACACCTAGCAGTAGGTACGACCACCGAAGGGTACAAGTATAACTGGCTTTAGAAATATTATGTACCTGAGCGCCTAGCTGTACACAAAAAACCTAAAGCTGTAGGTACACTGACCACCGAAGGGTACACGTCTACTGGCCTTCAAACATGAAGTTACCTGAATCCTCAGGGTACCGTCTTTGCAGTAGGTACCTGACCACCGAATCGTACCTATCTACTGTCGTTAGAAGGAACGCTCACCGCAGCTCACTGAGCCTGTTGGCCTCAGTTTACTAGACGGCGCATTCAAGTGAGCTTGCAGCATGGTGTTCGGCTAGCGGTGTGTCAACCGCTTTGGAGAGGATTTACTGGGATACCGGTGATGTCTGTGGACTCACCGTCTACGTTGATCAAACTGTGGGCGGAGTGTAGATGCTGTTTAGTGGGACAGTACATGAGAAAAGGTTGGAGTGTTACACTGAACTGGGAGGGACCGTTGTGTGACATGAGGGGACGTACGATGGAGTGGAACACTGAGATATGCACAGGAACCGTAGTTGGAACACTGAGGATGAAAAGGGTGTCCGTGGGACACTGAAGATGGCCTGGTGTAGTGTACATGACAGTGTCGTGGATGACTTGTGTCGTGAGAGGCAGTTGATTGTAGATTTTATTATTATAAAATTGTTATTTATAATTTATAGTGTTAGCATAGAGATGTATATAATATAGATAGTGACAGTAGTGTCAAGAGTTGTACCCCTGTGTAGGGGTTATTAATTTTATTTTGTTAAAATGCTGATTATAATTTATTATAGTAACATGTACATATTATTATTATATCATTGTTCAAATACCTTAGACCAAAGTTGTTGATTTTAATTTATTAAAGCTTAATTTATTAATGTGTGTATTGATGTATCCCGAAACTCTTTATTACAAAAGCAGTAAATCTTGAATACCATCGTCTTTTTAAAAATTACTTGTTTTGTAATATTTGAGTGGCCTGTCAGGGAGGATAATGATTATCTAGAATGATTTCTGGACGATATATCCGGGATGACGGTTCGGGATACATAATACATTGATATTTGTGTGTCGGTCCTTTTGTTGGTGGGGGTGTTGCGGCCCTGCCAAACTAGCGGTTAAATAGTCTAACTGCCGGCCGGATCAGTACCACTGGGTTGGTCATCAACCCAATGTGGGGGCTGCTGAGCCGGCCTTAGGTGCAGTAAGAGCCGTGAGTGTCTCACGGTTAAATTTTTTTTTATTTTTTCCCACTCTGAGCTGTCTTTTTTTTTTTTGTTTTCTTTTTTTTTGATTTTTTTTTCTTTTTTCGTCCTCCCTATTTTTGATAGCACAGGTCTGCTATATTGTGGCTTATAATTTTGCCTTGTTTCCGTGGAGTGCAATTTATGTATCACTGTACATAGTGTATTATTGCTGTTTTAATGGGTGAAGGATAATATATGTCTACTTTTTCTACTGTGTTTTATTTGCTCCCATTCACCTGGGATAAACAGGCATTTCTGAAATCTAGTTGTATTATGGGTAGCAATGTCCGAGAGACTGGGGACTTAGAGAAACGGTTGTGCTTAGGGATGAGATTTGTAGAAAGGTAACATTGTGTAGCTTGCTGTTTTGCTTAGCTTTACAAATTTTGCGTGTCAGTTGCTTATGATCAGCCTTGCTATGGTGTGATCGTTCAGCAGTCGCTACTTGCTGTTTCAGTGTGCTCAGCTTCGCTACGGTCAGTCTTGTGTGCAGTCGGCTTTGCTTGTATGCGTATTCTGCAATTGTAACCCCTGTGCATTAGCTAAGCGGTTGTTCTGCAAATTAACGTGTTACGTTGGGGTATTCGTACTGTGCATAGCGCAATACTTATGCCACATTGACGAGTCAGACGCCTGCGTGTCGGCTTATACTTTGCATAACCTACCCTAATTTGTCCCTACAGCGTTGTTGGCCATCTGCTCGTTCCTTGGCATTCTATAATCGCACTCTTACAGACTGCGCAACTGCGTTCTCTTTTTGCTGACATACTTATTGAAGAAGAGATGGATATCAGGTACTCCTCCCTCTACGGGGCTTGGGCTAAAACTATATGTTCTCGCAGGAGGAAAGATGAACACCTACGGAGCTTAATGGTCAGTTTAGTGCAGCTGGGTGGTCTCAGGGTGAATCAGAGTCGTTGGATTTCAGCTGGCAAAAATCAATCTTGTGCCTAACTTGGGATACAGAGAGCATTCGCAAGGGAAGGGAATTTGATTGGGAAAGTGAAAGGAGGCAGTTTCGATCTGTAAACGATTTCAGTTTAAAAATAAAGCAGTTCGCTTGTTCCCCGCTTCAATGAGGCCGAAACCAGTGATATTTTTCAGAAAGCTTCGAATATTCAGGCTCGTGCCTTGAAGGTGGCCGGTACAAGCAACTGGGCAGCGTTGGTTCTTACCAGCACTTATTGGGGTAAGGCACAGGATATTTAACGTCGGTATTAATCTGACGCTGAGTATTCATTGATTTATCGTGTAGTGATGGGACCATCTGTGTTGGGTGCAGATACTTGTTACTCAGCTAAATCGTAAGACTCCTTCAAATGGATACAGGCGGCAGCCTTGGTCATCCCTGGTCGGACTTTGTGAGCAGCTAACCAAAGGCTTTTTACAGCTGGTATAAAGCGAGTAGTGTCTCTAACTTTGAGGAGCTGTGCAGTTATTTGATTGATAACATGCTGGAGTCTGTGTGGACCAGAGGTTCGTGTATTTTGCAGGTTCGCCAGATGTCTCCTGTTTCCATGCCCGAGGGACTGTCCTCCGGGAGGAATAAAGTGTACCCTTCGTGGTCAGGTATATGCTTCAGGTGTGTACCGTGAGGCTCGCTGGCTATACCTGACTCTCAAGCCGGCTCAGCAGCACCCACATTGGGTTTGATGAACGCCACCCGTTGGTACTGCCGGCCGGCAGGTTATACTATTTAATACGCCTAGTTTGGAAGAGGTGGACCCCGCAACGACACACACTCCACAAATGGACCCAACACACTATGTAATCATGGTAATATGTATACCGAACCGTTCCTTCCGGATTTGTTTCGTCCGAAATCATTCTTGATAAAGTCATTATCTCCAGGACAGGCCCACCCCTTTTATTACTAAAGTCAGTAGTAGTGTACCCTTCAGTGGTCTGGTACTTCTGACTTAGGTGTGTACCGTGGAGGCACGCTGGCTCTTTACTGTCTCTAGGCCGGATATGCAGCCCCCTAACATTGGGTTTGGATGACGCACCCGTGGTTCTGAAGAGACGGAGGTTAACTATTTAACAGCTAGTTTGGCTGGGGCCGCAAACAACGACCTGTGTGTTGCCACATCCTGGCCAGTTACGGGACTGTGTGCTGCCAAACCTGGCCAGAACGACATGTGTGTTGCACAACCTGGCCAGTACGACATGTGTCATATACCGTTGCCTCCCAACTGGCCAGTACGACTGTGTATTGCCATCAACCTGGCCAGAACGGACTGCTGTGTTGCCTCAACTGGCCAGTACGTCTGGCGTGTTGCCACAACACTGGCCAGTACGACTGTGTGTTGCCACAAACAGGACCTGTACGAACTGTGTTGCCACAACCTGGCCAGTACGACTGTGTGTTGCAACAACCTGCGCCAGCTACGTCTGTTGCCTAAACATGGCCAGTACGACTGTGTTTGCCACAACCTGGCCAGTTCGACTGTTGTGTTGCCCTACCGTGCAGTTCGAATAGTGTGTTGCCCACAACTGGCCAGTTCGACTGTTGCCACAACCTGGCCAGTTCGACTGTTGCCACTAACCTGGCTCCAGTAGACTGGTGCCTATAAACCTGGCCTGGTACGAGGTGTGTTGCCTCTTCCGGGCCCTTCGATCGACGTTGGTACATCCTACTCCGTTGTTGTGGTTGAGAGACGATGGCCATGGTTGTCGGGCAACACACAGGTAGTTTATGGTCTGGTTGTCTCGGCTATCAGGTCCTCGTTATCTGGCAGGTTGTCTCGGCAACTGTTTCCGTACTGGCCTGGTTTTGTCGGCAACAGTCACGTACTGGCAAGGTTTGTGGCACACACACACAGGAGTAAACTGGTTAGGTATGTGGGCAAACACTCTGTGCGGAAGGCCTGGTTGGGGGCTTCTCTAAGTCGTTCTGGCAAGGTGTGGGCTTACAGTAGGTTATGGCCAGTTGTCGGAAACTTATAACTGTCGTCACTGCGACAGGTTGTCGGCATAACGGGCGTGTTCTGGCCAGGGGGGGGATTCTATCATGGCGGGTAGGGCCTGGGCCCTGGGTTGGATTAATATCAATGGCACAGCGTATGGGCATGGGAAGGGGGATTATCTCTGGGAGGGAGCGGAATGGGGGGGGCTTATTCTACTGGCGGGTGGGCCTGGGGTTGTAGGGGTCCATACTATCATTGGCGTACGTGGCCATGGTTTGCTCCCGGCCTATCTCACAGTACGTGCTGGACATGACGTGGTCGGGCTGCTCTCTAGGCGTGACTGGCATGGTTGTCGGCTTCTCAATAAGTCGTGCGTTGGCGGCCACGGACTTTTTGTGCGGGGTTTGTGGGTTACTGACACGGCCATGCTACCTCCAATGTACTCCGGGGGGGCAGGCTGCTTTACCTTGGGGGGGGCCTCGATGTGAAGGCCTTCCATAGAGCAGTTAGTGCCTGGAGTTGCCTCACACGGCGTCTCTCCAGATGATGTAGGTTCCGGCTCCACCGGCTTGGGGTATAGGGGTGGGCTGGTGGTTGTGCACTCTTGTGGTGGGGACGGGGCCCGGCGAAGCAGTGTGTGTAGGTGGTGACAGTGTTATTGGTGGGCGGGTCGTGACTGTTCAGGCGTAGGTCAGGGGAGGCGATGGTACTAGATGTATGGGTTCTTTGTTGTGTTGGTCCTTTTGTCGTGTAGCGGGGTGCCGTAGCGTTGTTGCAGGCCCATGCCAAAAAAACTAGCCGGTGTTGCTTTTATAGTTAACTGCGGCGGACAGTTCCACTGTGTGCGTCATCAAAACCCAATGTGGGGGGCTGCCCTGCTAGGAGCCAGGCCTTAGAGCAGTATTAAGATGTCCTCGAGTGCCTCACGGGTACACACCTAAGCAGTATGGTACCGGACCACCGAAGGGGCAAGTGTTTTATCCCGGGAAAAGGTCGTAAAACAACGGACAGTTTTCCTGGGGATGGGAAACAGTGACATCTGGCGATCCTGCAGAAAGCACGAACCTAATGGTACCCACAGACTCCAGATGGTTATCAATCTGATTAAGCTGCAACCTCTGATCTCAATGTTAAGAGGGCACAATACATCGCTTTTTTCAAGTGGTTTAAGCATTTGTCTTTGATGTTTCCTCCACAAAAGTCACCTTACACCAGTGAGTAATCTGGGATTGACCAAGATGCCGCTGTTCAATTTGTTGGGATGTCGAGTGGGAGCTGGGTTACTTGTTTTTGATCCCCTAACACTGTGGTCTCACTACTTGCGATAATCAGTGTTTTCTGCGTCACGTACTAATACCGACACGTAAATTCCCTGTGCCTTAACCAAATAATGCGGTCATGAACCAACACCGCATGCACTAGTGCTGTTCCCGGCCCACATAATGGCTCGAGCTGTATTTTCGAAGCTTTCGAATAATTGCTCGGGGTCGCATCTGTTGTATGAGGCCACGGGAATTGCGGGAAAGGACTTGGGGGTAAACTGTAATCGTTTATCAGAATGACGGAATAACTGCCTACTTTCTCTTTACCTTTCAAAAATTCTTCCCGGGCGGACTGCTCTCTGGTACCAGAGTTTGCTCTAAGATGTGCGGAGTTGTGCATGCTGTATGGGCATTCTGCAAGCTGTGGCTACAGGGTGTATTCATGAGGATAGTGTCTGTCCATGCGGGGCGCGCGAGGGAGGCGTGATAGATGCACGCCGGAGTGTTAAGTGTGGGGGTGCAACTTGCGCACGTTTGTGGGAGGTGCTCGGATGTGCATTCTCTTTAGCATATGATAGGTGGTCAGAGCAATTAACGGAGATTCGCTGTTGCGCAGCTGTAAAGAGTGAGTTTATAGGGTTCTAATACTTATATCCTACTAATTTTCCCAATTTAAACGAGCAAATTTTGCCCAACAACGCTGTAGTAACCCCCCCCCATCCCCCCCCCCCCCACCAACCCCCCACCCCCCCCCCCAAAACCACCACAACGGACAATTTAGGTAGGTTATGCAAAGTATATGCCGACTCCAGGCGTTCTGACTCGTATAGTGGCATTAGTTATTCGGCTATGCACAGTACGTAATACCCAAGTAACACGTTAATTTGCAGAAACGCTTAGTCTATGCACAGTTAACGATTGCAGAATACGCATTACAACAAAGCCGACTGCACACAGATGACCGTTAGCGAGCGAGCACACTGAAAAGCTTAGTAGCGAGCGATGCTGAACGATACACAATAAGCAAGGCTGATCATAAGCAACTGACACGCCAAAATTTGTAAACAGGAAAGCAAATCAGCAAGCTACACAATGTTCCTGTACAGCTTCACCTAAGCTCAACGTTTTCTAAGTCCAGCTTCGGACAGGCTACCCATATTAAACCTAGGATTTCAAATGGCCTGTTATCCCAGGTGTAATGGGAGCAAATAAACACAGTAGAAAAAGTTTAGACTTATATTATCCTTCACCAATTATAACAGCAATATGTACACTATGTACAGTGATAAATATAGTCACTCCACGTAAGCAAGGCAGAAATAGAAGCCACAAGATAGCAGACCGTGCTTCAACCAGCTCTAGAGTGGGAATAAAATAAAAAAAAATTTAACCGTGAGGCACTCAGGCTCTTACTGCTCTAAGGCCGGCTCAGCAGCCCCCACATGGGTTTGATGACGCACCAGTGGTACTGCGCAGGCAGTCTATATTTAACGCTAGTTTGGCAGGGGCCGCAACACCCCCACCACAAACGACCCCCCTTGACAACAAGATCAATGTAATATGTATCCCGAACCGTCATCCCGGATATGATCGTCCAGAAATCATTCTAGATAATCATTATCCTCCCGGACAGGCCACTCTATATTACAAAAAGTAATTTTTTAAAAGACGTGGTATTAAGATTATTCTTGTGTAATAAAGAGTTCGAGGATATAATACACACATTAATAAATTTAGCTTTAATTATATAAAATCAACTATCTTTGGTCTATGAGTATTTGAATATGATATAATATAATATGTTACATGTTACTATAATAAATTATAATCAGGCATTTTATTAAATTTAATAATAAACCTACACGGGTACAACTCTTGACACTACTGTCATTATATATATATACATCTCTATGCTTCAAACATAAATTATAAATAACATTTTTATAATAATAAATTACAATCAACTGCCTCTCAGACACGAAAAGTCAGTCACACGGACACTGTTCATTGTACACTACAAACCAGGCCATCTTCCCCCCCCCCGTGTCCCCCCCCACGACACCCTTTTCATCTCATGTGTTCCACTAGGGTCTGTGCATATCTCAGTGTTCCCACCCATCGTACGTCCTCAGGTCACAATACGGTCCTGGCCAGTTCAGTTGTAACACTCCAACCTTTTCTTCATGTAATGTCCACTAAACTGCATCTGACGGACTCCGGCCCACAGTTGATCACGTAGCGGTGAGTCCACAGACATCACCGGTTGTCCAGTAAAAGCCTCTCCAAAGGAGGTTGACTCACGCTAGCCGAACACCATGCTGCAAGCACACTGAATGCGGCCGTCAAGTAACTGAGGCCAAACAGGCTCAGTGAGCTGCGGTGAGCGGTTTCTTCTATACGCCATTAGATAGGTACGATTCGGTGGTAGGTTACCTACTGCATAGACGTGTACCCTAGGAGGGTTCAGTTACTTAATGTTGAGCCAGTAGGACGTGTACCTTCGGTGGTCAGGTACCTCCTGCTTATGTGTGTACAGCGAGGCGTCAGGTACATAATATTTCTAAAGCAGTCGATCGTTTTTACCCTTCGGTGGTCAGGTACCTACTGCTATGGTGTGGTACAGCGAGGCGCTCTGTACATACTGGTTACTAAGACAAGGACGTGTACCCTTCGGTGGTCAGGTACCTAATGGCTTAGGTGGTACAGCGAGGCGCCTGGTGGGGTGATAATAATGTTACCTAAGCAGTAGACGTGTGTACCCTTCGGTGGTCAGGTTCTACTGCTTAGGTGTGTACAGCGAGGCGCTTCTGGTACTTACGTTAATAAAGCAGTAGACGTGTACCTTCAGTGGTCCCCCCCCCCCCAGGTACTACTGCTTAGGTGTTGTACCGGTGAGGCACTCAGGCTCTTACTGCTCTAAGGCCGGCTCAGCAGCCCCCCCACATTGGGTTTGATGACGCACCAGTGGTACTGCGGCCGGAGCAGGTTAACTATTTACCGACCTAGTTTGGGCAGGCGGCCGGCAACACCCCCACCACAAAAGGACCGACACAACAAAGATCAATGTTAAATATGTATCCCCAGAACCGTATCCCGGATTTGATCGTCCAGAAAATCATTTAGATAATCATTATCTCCGGACAGCGCCACCCAGATATTTCAAAAACGTAATTTTTAAAGAGATGATATTGTAAGATTTACTTCTTTTGTAATAAAGAGTTCGGGAGGATACATAAATACCACACATTAATAAATTAGCTTTAATATATAAAAAATCAAAATATCTTTGGTCTAGTGGTATTTGAACTTGATATAATAATAATATGAATATTTTAACATGTTACTGTAATAAATTTTAGTCAGCATTTTACTAAAATATAATTAATAACCCTACACAGGGTACAATCTTGACACTACTCTGTCACGAATATATATATACATCTTCTATGCATAAAACAATAAAATTATATATAACATTTGATATAATAATAAATTTCAATCAACTTGCTCTCACGACACGTAGTCAGTCACACGGGACACTGTTCCAGTGTACACTACAACCAGGCCATCTTCAGTGTCCCACGGACACCCTTTTCATCTCAGTGTTCCTACTACGGTCCTGTGCATGTCTCAGTGTTCCACTCCATTCGTACGTCCCTCAGTGTCACACTACGGGCTGGCCCAGTTCGGTGTAACACTCCAACCTTTTCTTCATGTAATGTCCCACTAAACAGCATCTGAGACTACGGCCCCCACAGTTGATCAACGTAGACGGTGAGTCCACAGACATCACCGGTAGTCCCAGTAAATCCTCTCAAAGGCGGTTGGACCACACGCTAGCCTGAACTCCATGCTGCCAAGCTCACTGAAATGGGCCGTCAAGTAACTGAGGCAACAGCTAGTGAGCTGCGGTGAGCGGTTTTCTCTACGCCAGTAGTTGTACGATTCGGTGGTTCAGGTACCTATGCATGACGTGTACCCTGAGGGTTCAGGTATTAATGTTGAAGCAGTAGACGTGTTACACTTCGGTGGTCCATGGTACATACTGCTTATGTGTGTGCCAGCGAGGCGCTCATGGTAATATTATTTCTAAAGCCAGTAGACGTGTACCTTCGGTGGTCTGGTACCTACTGTAGGTGTGTACAGCGAGGCGCTCTGGTTACATACTGTTACTAAAGCAGTAGACGTGTCCCCTTCGGTGGTCAGGTCTACGCTTAGGTGTGTTACAGCGAGGCGCTCTGGTACATAATGTTACTAAAGCCAGTAGACGTGTACCTTCGGTGGTTCGGTACCTACTGCCTTAGTGGTTCAGCGAGGCGCTTGGTATTACTTGTTACTAAAGCCAGTAGACGTGTACCTTCGGTGGTAGGTACCTAACTGCTTAGGTGTGTTACAGCGAGGCGCTCTGGTACATACTGGTACTTAAAGCAGTATAGACGTGTACCCTTCAGTGGTCAGGTACCTACTGCTTAGGTCGTTGTACCGTGAGGCACTCAGGCTCTTACTGCGTAAGGCGGCCTCAAGCAGCCCCACCATTGGGTTTGATGACGACCCAGTGGTATGCCGCCAGCAGGTTAACTATTACCGTAGTTTGGCAGGGGCCGCAACAGTCGTACTGGCCGGTTGTGGAACACACAGTCGTTTCTGGCATGTTGTGGCAACACACCAGTCGTTCTGGCAGGTTTCGTGCAGCACCACCAAATTCTTATTGTCAAACAGATCGATTCATCCAAGTCGAGGTGTATTTTTTTTCCTCACTGAATTGTTTTTCATTTTTTGTCTGTTGTGTGTGAATGTTTTTTTAAAGACAACCCAAACAAAAAAAAATAAAGAGTGTTGAGAGAGAGTAGTATGAGAACTGAGTAACGTTATTTATAATTATTCTACTTAACCAAAGTGTTTATTTTCTGATAATTTTCTTTATCTTAACCAAAGTCTCTCAAGTTAGTGTTTTCTTCACATATTTACATCTTTTATCCACATTATTTCATCAAAAAATTATAACCCTTATTGCACTTTCTTAGAGAAAATTTAAATGATATAAACAAAAAATATCTAAATAATCGTACACAATTATACAATAATATTTTAATTAAACAATGGTGTGGAAGAGTGTTGATATGTCTATGATAACGTGTTACACATGTATGTATATTTGTGTGATGGTAGTTATTAGTGTGTCTGTAGCATGTGTAGTGTACATATGTATGTATATATGGTGTTGATAAGTAGTGGGTTGGTAGCGTGGTATGTGTACGTATGTTTGTATATTTGTGCTGTTGATAGTAGTGTGTTTGTATCGATGTGTATGTGTACATATGTATGTATTATGTGTGTTGGATAGTAGTGTGTTTGTAGCGATGTGTATGTGTAACATGTATGTATATATGTGTGATGTTAGTGTTGTTTGTAGCGATCATGTGTATGTGTACATAAGTATGGTTTATATGTGTGTTGCTAGTAGTGTGTTTGTAGACCGATGTGTATGTGTACATATGTATGTATATATGTGTGTTGATAGTAGTGTGTTTGTAGCGATGTGTATGTGTACATATGTATATATGTGTATTTGTAGTAGTGTGTTTGTAGCGATGTGTATGTGTACATTGTATGTATTATATGTGTGTTTGATAGTAGTGTGTTTGTAGCGATGTGTTATGTGTACATATGTATGTATCTATGTGTGTTGATTGTAGTGTGTTTTGTAGCGATGTGTATGTGTACCCATTGTATGTATATATGTGTGTTGGTAGTAGTTGGTTTGTAGCGATGTGTATGTGTAACATCGTATTGTATATAAGGTTGTAGTGTAGTAGTGTGTTTGTAGTGGTGTATGTGTACACTGTATGTTATATAAGTGGGTGGTAGTAGTGGTTTTTGTAGTGGTGTGTATGGGTACACATGTATGTTATATAAGTGTGTTGGTAGTAGTGTGTTTGTAGTGGTGTGTATGGTGTACCTGTATGTATATATGTGTGTTGGTAGTAGTGTGTTTGTAGTGATGTGTTTGTGTTAACAAATGTAGTATATAAGTGTGTTGGCGTAGTTGTTGGTAGTGGATGTGTATGTGTACCCTGTATGTAAATATGTGTGTTGGTGTAGTGTGTTTTGTAGTGATGTGTATGTGGACACATGTATGTAAATATGTCCTGTGTTTGGTAGTAGTGTGTTTGTAGCCGCAGCGACCCGAATGTGTATGTGTACAATGTATGTATAGAAGTAGTGTTGGTAGTAGTGTGTTTGTTAGTGTGTGTATGTGTACACATGGATGTTTATATGTGTGTTGGTAGTACAGGTGTTTGTTTTTTGTAGTTAGTGATGGGCATGTGTACACATTATGTATATAAGTGTGTTGTCAGTGTGTGTTGGTTGTGAGTGTATGTGTACACATGTATGTATATATGTGTGTTTGGTAGTAGTGTGTTTGTAGTGATGCGTATGTGTACACATGTATGTATATAAGGAGTGTTGGCAGTAGTTTGTGTTTGTAGGTGTGTATGTGTATACATGTATGTAATATGTGGTTGGTAGTAGTGTGTTTGTAGTGGATGTGTATGTGTACACATGTATGTGTACATAAGTGTTCGTGGGATGGGCTTTGGAGTGATATGTTTGTGTGTATGTATGTGTGATCTCAGACTGTATAGTGATAGTGGAGATAACTGTTGTACTTGTTGTGTGCGTATTTGTGTACTGGGATGTAGGTGTGATTTTTTTATGCATGCAAGTGTATGTATAATGTTGTATGAGTAAGGTGAATGTGTTTAAACGTATAAATATATTTGTGAAAATAATATATATGTGTATTGATGCAGACAATTTCTGCGCGTGCTAGGATTTCAGTGCCCAAATGTAAAAGACGGATAAATAAACAAAAATGAAAGCAGTGTAATATTTAACATAGTTATGATGGTGGTGCACAAATTAAAAAAACATGTGGGAATTTATCTGCAATAATAAAAACACTCACAAATACTTTTAAACAGCTAAATAAGTAAAAAAAAAAACTTGTTCTCAGTATATTTTCATAGTGTACATATAAAAAGGATTTCCAAATTTCTGTTAATTTGCTCTCGGAAGGTGGCGGAACTGTGAGGCAGCTTGGTGTGGCGTTCTAGCTGTCCTACAGGTCCAGGCTGTCTTGGTGGATGTAATTACTGAACGCAGTTTTCTGTGTGTGTCACCTCCAGAAAGTCCACCCACCTGGACAAGTCTCTCCGTAGTCAGCTAGACAAGACCAAGTTTCATGCAGGAGGTCACGAAGGTGGCAACCGCTGACTCTGGGGAAAGTGGGGAACGGGAGTCCACCTGAGGTGACATAGTGGACTCCTGGAGACATGATCCGCCGGAAGGCACCGCTGACTTTGGGGAGGGAAGTGGGCGAAAGAGTCCACCTGATGGTGACACTAGTGGACTCCGGGAGACACTGATCCGGGGAAGGCACTGCTGACTTGGGTAAGTGGGCGAAGGGAGTACCACTCTGGTGACACAAGTGGACATCCTGGAGACCTGATCCGGGGAAGGCACCGCTGACTCTGGGGGGAAGTTGGAAGGGTGTCCCACTCAGGTGACACAAGTGGACTCCTGGGAGAACTGATCCGGGGAGGGCCGCCGACCTTAGGGAATGGGGAAGGGAAGACATCGAATGCGAGCGGATGATTCCTGGATACATGACTTGAGGAAGGTTGTTGGTGATGGCTGACTTGGGTAAGTGGGAAGGTGAGATACAATCCGGACGAGCGGATGGATTCCTGGATACATGGAACCTGGCAAGGCAAGAATACATGCAGTTGAGGCTGACTGGGTTTAAATGGGGAAGGGGGGAAAATTTTCGGCGGTAACGGAAAGATTTTTCCCCGGATACCATCCTGCGGACGGCAAAATACCGCTGACCTTGGGGAAGTGGGGAAGGGGGTTCACTGAGGTGCAAAAAGGATTCCGGGGCAGATCCGGGGAAGGGGGACCGCCGACCTTTGGGAAATGGGGGAAGGGAAGACACCCGGGAGCAACGGGGAAGGATTCCTGGGTACATGAACTTTTGGAAGGTTGTCGTTGAGGTGACCTTAGGTAAGTGGGGGAAGGGGGGAACTGGGAGGAACGGGGTGGGCCTGGATACATGAACCTTGGCAAGGCAAGTACATGCAGTTGAGGCTGACCTTTGGGAAGTGGGAAAAGGGAAGATTTCGGGGGAGACGGAAGGTTCCGGATACAGAACCTTGGACAGCAAAGAAAAAGGTTGGTGAGGCTGACCCCAGGGAAGTGAGGAAGGAAAAATCCGGGGGCAGAAAGATGGGTTCCTGGATACAGAACCTGGGGAAGGCTGAGGTGGAAGGAGGAGGAAAGAGGGCGAGGCGACCTTGAGGAAGTAGGGGAAGGGGGGACCCGGGGGGGCCCCCGGTGGATTCCTGGACACATGAACCTGGGGGGGCGAGGGGGGGGGGGGGCCCCGACAACCATGGCCTCCCGTGGCAAAATTTTTGGTTTCTCAGGATAACTCGAGGGTGACAGTGGTCGCAAATATATTAAAATTTATTTTAAATATATTATTATTATTTTTAAATGGTATTATTATGTATTATTTAATTTTTATTGTTTTTTATTCATGATTTGGATTCAAAACGTCAACCAGCCTCCCTGACAACACGTGGTGTTATTCCCATCCCGGGCCCCCCTGACAGTAGCATCGATGGTGTTATTCCCCCTCCAGCCTCCCTGCAGTAGCATCGGGGGTTTTATTCCCCCTTCACTCCTGCATGCATCGGGGGTGTTATTCCCCTCCAGCCCCCCTGACATACATCGGTGTGTTTTCCCACTCCAGTCCCGACATAGATCGGGGTGTTATTCCCCTCCAGCTCCTGCATAGCATTGGTGGTGTTATTCCCACTCCAGCCCCCTGAATTGATCGGTGGGGTTATTCCCTCCAGCCCCCCCTGACAGTTTCGGTGGTGTTATTCCCCACTCCACCTCCTGACAGTAGCTTGGTGGTGTTTTTCCCCCTCCAGCCCCCCTGCTAGCATCGGTGGGTTTTTTCCCCTCCCGCCTCCCGCGTAGATGGGGTGTTATTCCCATCCAGCTCCTGACAGTAGATCGGTGGGTTTTTCCCCTCCAGCCTCCTGCAGGCATCGGTTGGGGTTTTCCCACTCCCGCCTCCCTGACAGTAACATTGTGGTGTTATTCCCCTCCCGCCTCCCTGACAGTAGCCGGGGGTGTTTTTCCCACTCCAGCCCCCCGACATGGATGGGGGTGTTATTTTCCCCCCCAGCCTCCTGACAGTAACCCTGGGGGGTTTTTCCCCCTCCAGCCTCCCTGACAGTAATCATGTTTTGGGGTTTTTCCAAAATCCACCCCGACTAGGGTGGTGGTGTTTTTCCCACCCAGCTCCCCGACAGTACCCTGGGGGTGTTATTCCCACTCCAGTCCCTGACAGTAAACCTGGTGGTGTTATTTCCCCCTCCAGGCCCCCCGAATAGCCCTGGTGGTGTTTTTCCCATCAGCCTCCCCGACAGTCCTGGTGGTGTTATTCCCCCTAGCTCCCTTTACGTAACCATGTGGTTTTCCCACTCCAGCCTCCCTGCAGTAACAAAGGTGGGGTTATTCCCACTCCAGCCTCCTGACAGTAGCCTGGTGGGGTTTTTTCCCACTCCAGCCTCCCTGACATACATGGTGGTTTATTCCCATCCCCCTCCCTGACAGTAACATGGTGGTGTTATTCCCCTCCAGTCCTGACATACCATGGGGTGTTTTCCCCCCTCCAGCCTCCCGACAGTAACCATGGTGTGTTATCCCACTCCAGCCTCCGCAGTAACCTGGTGGTGTTATTCCCCCTCCCGCCTCCCTGACAGAGCATGTGGGTTATTCCCACTCCAGCCTCCCTACAGTAGCCTTGGTGGTGTTATTCCCCTACCAGCCTCCCTGACAGTAACCATTGGTGGGTTATTCCCACTCCAGCCACCCTGACAGTAGCCATGGTGGTGTTATTTTCCCTCTCCAGCCTCCCAGACAGTAAACCATGGTGGTGTGTATTCCGCACCTCCAGCCTGCCCTAGCATTAAACGCAATGGAGTGTGTTATTTACCCACTCCAGCCTCCCTGACAGTAACCCATAGTGGTGTTATCCCACTTCCGAGGTCGCTCCGCTGGACATAGGCCATGGTGGAGTGTTGATTCCCACCTCCAGCCTCCCCTGACAGTAAACCATTGTGAGTGTTATTCCCCCACTCCAGCCTCCTGGGGGGGGGGGGGGGGGGGGGGGGGGGGGGGGGGATGGACAGTATCCATGTGGGGTATTCCATTTACATCAGCCACCATGACAGGTAACCATTGTTGTTATTGCCCACTGTGACGTCAGATACTGAATCCCATCCCCACTTTCCCCCACACTCAGCCTTGCATCACCAGGTCCTTGGTTCCAGGATCGATCCTCGTGACGTCTATATACTCTCCCTTCCCTCACATTCCTCCACACTCAACCTACATTCCCCATTTCCGTGTGTTCCGGGAGTCCATCATGTGTGACGTCAGAGACTTTCACCTTCCCTCACTACCCCCACAGACTCAACCTTTCCAGTCCCTAGGTCCGTTGTTCCCAGGAGTCCATCTGTGTGCGTCAGATACTCTCCTTCGCCCACTTCCCCCCAACACTCAACATTGTCATACCCCATTTCGGCTTTGTATCCAGGCGTCCATCAGTGTGACTCAGAGACACCGCTCCTCCTCCCCCACTTCCCCCACACCAACTTGACATCCTCAGGTCGCGTGGTTCCAGGAGTCGCATCTTGTGTACGTAAGAATCTAAAGACTCTCCCTTCCCCACTTCCCCCTCACTCAACCTTGCATCCCCAGTCCGTGTGTTCCAGTAGTCCATCTGTGTAACGACAGATGCTGCTCTGACCTTCTCCTTGGCCCGACTTCCCCCACACTTAACCTTGCATCCCCAGGTCCGTTGATCCAGGAGTCCATCTTGTGACGTCATACTCTCCTTTCGCGCACATTCCCCCACACTGAATCATTGCATCCCCAGGTCGTGTTCCAGAGTCCATCTGTAGTGAAGCGTCAGATATTCTCCTCTTTCTCCCCACATTTCCCCACACTCAAATCCTTGCATCCCTCAGTCCGTGTTCCATTGATCCTTCTTGAATGACATCAGATACTCTCCCTTCCCCATTCCTCCCACACACAAACCTTGCATACCCCAGGTCCGTTGGTTCCAGGAGTCCATCTCAAGTGGACGTCAAATACTCTCCTTCCCTTCCTCCACACGTCAAACCTTGTCATCCCTCAGGTCCGTGTTAAGGGAGTCCTATCTGTGTGATGATTGGGGGGGGGTGCCAGATATTCTCTACTTCCCTTTCCCCACTACTCCCCACACTCAACCTTGCATCCCCAGGTCCGTTGTTCCAGAGTCCATTGTGTTACGTCAGATTCTCTCCCTTCCTCGCACTTCCCTCCCCCCCACTCACCGTGCATCCCCCCCAGGGTCCAGGTTCTAGGAGTCCAAGCTTGTGTGACGTCATGTATACCTCCCTTCCCCATTTCCCCCACACACCACCTTGCATCCCCTGGCCCTGTCCCAGGTAGTCCATCGTGTGATCGTCAGAATACAACCGTTCCCCACTTTTCCAACTCAACCTTCATCCCCAGGACCGTGTGTTCCAGAGTCTATCGCATCAGTGTGACGTCAGATACTCTCCCTTCCCCACTTCCCCCACACCAAAATCTCAACCCAGCATCCCCAGTGGTCCGTGCTTCCATGAGTCTCATCTGTGTGACGTCAGATACACCCCCTTCGCGCCACTTCCCCCACACTCAAAACCTTTGGCATCCCCAGGTCCGTGGTTTCCTAGGAGTCCATACCGTGTGACGTCAGAGATCTTTCCCTTCCCCACTTCCCCCACACTCATCCTTGCATCCCCAGGTCCGTGGTTCCAGAGTCCATCTGTGTGACTCAGATGCACCCCCCTTCCCACTTCCCCCGATAGCGTTCCAACCTCGCATCCCTAGGTCCCGTGGTTCCAGGATCCATCTGTGTGACGTCAGATACAATTCCCTTCCCCACTTCCCCCACACTCAACCTTGCATCTTCCAGGTCGCTGTGGTTCAGCAGTCCGATCTGTGGGTTGTACAGATACTCTCCTTCCCCACTTCCCCCACCACTCAACCTTGCATCCCTGAGGTCCGTGGGTTCCAGAGTCCATGCTGTGTGACGTCAGATACTCTCGCTATCCCGCTACCCCCACAACGCAACCTTTGGCATTCCCCATTTCTCGTGGTTCCAGGTTAGTCGCATCTTGTGTGACGTCAGATACTCTCATACTCACTCCTCCCTTCCCCCACTTCCATCCCCACACTCAACCTTGCATCTCGCCCATGTCTCGTGAATCCAGGAGTTCCCATCTGTGTGAACGTCAGATACTCCCCCTTCCCCACTTTCCCCACACTCAATTCCTTCATCCCCATGTCCGTGTTTCCCAGAGACCATCTGTCTGACGTCAGATACTCTCCCTTAACCACTTTCCCGTCCCCCACGACTCAACCTTGCATCCTCCCCATGTCCTAGGTTCCAGAAGTCCCATCTGTGTGACTCAGATACTCTCCCTACCTCCCACTTCCCCCACAACTCAACCTTGGCATCCCCAGTCCGTGGTTCCAGGAATCCATCTGTGTGACGTCATATCTCTCCCTAGTCCCCACTTCCCCCACACTCAACCTTGCATCCTCCCCCAGGTCGCGTGGTTCCAGGAGTCCATCTGTGTGACATCAGATACTCCCGCTATCCTCCCTCCCACTTCCCCCACCAGCTCAACCTTTGCATCTCAGGGTCCGTTGATCAAGGATGTGGCATCTGTGTGACGACAGAGCATGCTTCTCCCTTCACCACTTCCTCCACACTCAACCTTGCATCTCCAAGTCAGTTTTTTCCAGGAGTCAAACTATGTGACGTCGATACTCTCCCTTACACCACTTCCCCCCCAAACACTCAATTCCTTGAGTGCATCCCCAGGTCCGTGGTTCCATGAGTCCATCTGTGTGACGTCAGATATTCTCACCTTCCGCATCTTTCCCCGCACTACTCAACCTTGCATCCCCATGCCGTGTTTCCAGTAGTCCTTCTGTGTGACATCAGATACTGCATCGCCTTCGCCCTACTTTCCCCACACTCAACCTTGGCATCCCCCAGGTCCGTGGTTCCAGTGAGTCGCTCTCAGTGACGTCACATATACTCTCTCGCCTTCCCCACTTCCTCCGACACTCAACCTTGCCCTCCTCCCCATGGTCCGTTGTTCTCGTGGAGAGTCATCCTTGTGACGTCAATACTCTGAGTCTTCGTTCCCTTTGCCCCACTGACCCCCACACTCAACTTGCTCCCCAGGTCCGTGTTCCAGGAGTCCATCTGTGTGACTCAGATACAACCTGTTCCCCACTTTTCCCAAACTCACCCTTTTCATCCAACCAGTGTCCATGGTTTCCAGGAGAAGTACCTGATCTGTGTTACGTCAGATACTCACCATTCCCCAACTATTTCCACACTCCAACCTTGGCAATCCCCATGTTCCAGTGCTTCCAAGAGTCCATCAGTGCGTGACGTCAGATACACCCCCTTTACCCCACTTTCCCCCCACGTCAACCTTGGCATCCCCAGTCCGTGGTTTCCAAGTGAGTCCGCATCTGTAGTGCGTCAATACTCTCCCCTTCCAACTTTCCCCGTACACTCATCCTTAGCATCCCCAGTCCGTGGTTTCCAGGAGTCCATCTTTGTGGACTGTCATATGCACGCCCCTTCGCCCACTTCCCCCCATACTCAAACCTCGCATCCCTCCCCCCAGGTCCCCTGGTTCAGAGTCCATCTGAGTGTGACGACAATACTCCCTCCCCACTCCGCCCACACTCAAACCTTGCATCCCCAGGTCCGTGTTCCAGAGTCCATCTGTGTGACGTCATATACTACTCCCTTCCCGCACTTCCGCACACTCAACTCATACCTTGCATCCCCATGTCGCGTTGTTCCAGGAGTCCATCTTGTGGACGTCAGATACAACCGTGTTCTCTCACTTTTCTCCAAACTACACCCTTGGGCATCCCCAGGTCCTTGGTTCCAGGAGTCCATCCTGTGTGACGTCAGATACTCTCACTTCCCCACTTCCCCGCAGCACTCAAGCCTCAACCTTGCATCCCCAGGTCCTGTTGGTTTCCAGGAATCCACTGTGTGACGTCAGATGCTCTCCCTTCCCTCACTTTCCCCCCACACTCATCCTTGCATCCGCAGGTCGTGGTCTCCCAGGAGTCCATCTGAGTGAGTCAGATGGCACCCCCTTCCCCACTTCCTCCCCATACTCAACCTTGCATCCCCATCCGAGGTTCCAGAATTCCATCTGTGAGGACGTCAGTATACTCTCCCTACCCATTACTTCCACCACACTCAACCTTGCATCTCCAGTCCGTGTTCCAGGAGTCCATCTGTGTGATGTCAATAGCGTGCTCCCTTCCCCACTTCCCCCACACTCAACCTTTGCATCCCGAGGATCCAGGTTCCAGAGTCCATCTGGTGACGTCAGATACTCTCCCCATCCCCCCGCTTCCGCCACACACAACCTTTGCATCCCATGTCCGTGTTCCAGGAGTCCATCTGGGTGACGTCAGATACTCTCCTTCCCCACTTTCCGCCCACACTCAAAACTTGGCATCCCCATGGTCCGTTATCCGGAGTCGCATCTGAGTGACGTACAGATTCACTCCCCCTTCCCCACTGTCCCCCACATTCACCCTTTCATCTACCCCTGTCCCGTGGTTCCAGGCGTCTCCACTGTGTGACGTCAGATACTGCTTCCCTTTCCGTTCCCCCCCGCTTCCCCACACTGCAACCTTGCATCCCCATGTCCGTGGTTCCTTCCTGGAGTCCATCAGTGTGGAACGTCAGATACTCTCTCGCCTTCCCACTTCCCCACGACTCAACCTTGCATCCCCATGTGCGTGGTTCCAGGAGTCCAGCTGTGTGTCGTCAATACTCCCCCTTCCCGCACTTCCCCCCACACTCAAAAAATAACCATTCACCCCATGTCCGTGGTTCAAGGGAGTCCATCTGTTGTGACGTCCCAAAAGATACACCCCCTTCCCTCACTTCCCCCACACTCAAACCTTGCATATCCCAGGTCCGTGGGTTCCAGGAGTCCATCTGTGTGACGTCAATACACCCTCCTTACCTCCAACACTCAACCTTGCATCCCCTGGTCCTAGGGGTTCCAGAGTCTCATGTGGTTTACGTCAATACCTCTCCCTTCCCACTTCCCCCACATTCATCCTTTTTCATCCCCAGGTCCTGTGGTTCCAGGAGTCTCATCTGAGTGAGGTCAGATGGCACCCTCGTCCCCCCCCTTCCCCCATACCAACCTTGGCAATCCCCAGGTCCGGGTTCCAGGAGTCCATCTGGTGTGGACTCAGATACTCTCCCTAACCACGTCCCCCACACTCAACCTTTGAGCATCCCATGAGATCCGTGGGTTCGAGTCAGTCCATCTGTGTGACGTCAGATACTCGAACTTACCCTAACCCCACTTCCCCCACACTCAACTTGCATCCCCAAGTCCGTGGTTCCAAGAAACCATCTGTGTGACGTCAGATTCTCTCCCTGTCCCCACTTCCCCCACCTTCAACCTTGCATCTCCAGGTCGCGTGGGTTCCAGGAGTCCATCTTGTGACATCAGATACTCCCACTTCCCCACTTCTCCTCACACTCAACCCTGCATCCCCAAGGTCCGTGGTTCAAGGAGTGGCATCTTGTGTGACGTGACATGCCTCCTTCTTCCCCACTTCATCCACACTCAACCTGGCATCCCCAACTCCGTTGTTCAGGAGTCCGATCTAATTTACTCGGTATCTCTCCCTTCCCCACTTCCACCCACACTCAACCTTGCATCCCCAGGTCCGTTGGTTCCAGGATACCATCTGTGTGAGCGTCAGAATAATTCTCCCTTCCCCCACTTTCCCCACACTCCAACCTTGCCCCCAGGTCCGTGGTTCCAGAGTCCTCTGTGTGACATCAGATACTCTCCTTCCCCACTTCCCCCACACTCAACCTTGCATCCCCAGGTCCGTGGTTCCAGGTAGTCCATCTCAGTGACGTCACATACTCTTCCCTTTCCCCACTACCTCCACACAAACCTTGCATCCCCAGGTCCGTGTTCCAGGAGTCTCTTCCTGTATGGTGACATCAGATACACTCCCTTCCCCATACTACCACACACTTCAACCTTGCATCCCTAGGTCCGTGGTTACCAGGAGTCGCATCTGTGTGACTCAGGTAAAACCAGGTTCCCCACTTTTCCGAAACTCAAGCCTTGCATCCCCAGGTCCTGGTTCCAGGAGTTCATCTGTGATGACGTCTAGATACTCTCGCATTCCGTCCACTTTTTTCCACACTCAACCTTGCATCCTCCCCAAGTCCGTGCTTCAGGAGTCCACGTGTACGTCAAATACACCCCCTTCCGTACCTCCGTGCACTTCGCGCCCCACACTCAACTGCATCCCCGAGGTCCGTGCTTCCAGGAGTTCCATCTGTGTGACGTCAGAAACTCTCCCTACCCCACTTCCCCGCCCCACACTCATCCTGCACCCCAGGTCCCGTGGTTCCGAGGAGTCATCTGTGTGAACGTCAGATACTCTCCCTTCCCCACTTCCCCCACACTCAACTTGCATCCCAGGTCCGTTGGTTCCAGAGTCCCATACTGTGTTGACGATCAGATACTCTCCCTTGCCCCTGTTCCCGCACACTCAACCTTGCATCCCGCTCCCCAGGTCCGGCATTGTTCCAGAACCCATCTGTTGACGTCAGATACTGCCCCCTTCCCCACCCATCCCCACTTTCCCCGTGCACACAACCTTGGCATCCCCATGTCGCGTTGGTTCGAGAGTCACATCTGTGATGGACTCAGATACTCCCCCTTCCCCACTTCCTTCGCAACACTCAATAACCTTGTCAAACCCCATGGTCCGTGGTTCAACAGATGTAGTCCAATCGTGTGACTTCAGATATCACCCCCTTACACCCAACTGTCCCCCACACTTCAACCTTGTCCTTTCCCGGTCCGTGGTTTCCAGTGATCCATCTGTGTCGACGTCAGATACACTCACCTTATACCCCACTTCACACTTTCCCCCACACTCAACCTAGCAATCCCCAAGGTCGCTATTGCTTCTAGAGTGAAGTCCATAAATGAGTGACGTCAATAACCATCCCCTTCCCCACTTCCCCCACATTCATATATACCTTGCATCCCCAGTCCGTGTTTCAAGTCCATACTGAGTAGGTCATATGCAACCCCCTTCCGCCACTTCCCCCATACTCAACCATGGAATCCTCCCCCATTCCGCGAGGTTCCAGGGGTCCATCTGTGTGTACGTCAATACTCTCCCTTAACCACTTTCCCCCACACTGCACCTTCCATACCCCCATGTCCGTGGTTCCAGAGAGGTCCATCAGGTCGTGACGTCAAATACTCTCCTGCCTACCCCACTTCTCCCCCACTACTCAACACTGCATCCCTAGGTCACGTGTACAAGAGTCGCATTCTGTGTGACATCAGAAAGCTCTCCCTTCCCAAACTTCCCCCACACTGCAACCTTGTCATCCCCATGTCTCGTGGTTTTCCAGGAAAGTCGCATCTGTGTGACTCAGATACTCTCCCTTCCTCACTTCTTCACTTCCCCACACTCAACTCTTACATTCCCCAGGTCCGTGGTTTCCATGAGAGTCCCATCTGCGTTGTGAGCGTCAGATACACCCCCTTACCAATCACCATTAATCCCCACCAACAACAAGCCTTGTCAATCCCCAGGGTCCGTGTTCCAGGAGTCCCATCTGTGTGACGTCACATATGCACCCCCTATCCCCCCTTCCTGCGTTCCCCCATACTCAACCTTGCATCCCCAGGGGTCCTTGTGTGTTCCACAGGGATCCATCATGTGAGGCCTTCAGATACTCATCCCTTTCCCCAATTCCCCCCTCACTCCATCTTGCATCCCCAGGTCCGTGGTTCCAGGATTCCACTGTGTGACGGTCAGATACTCTCCCTTTCCACCACTTCCCCCACACTCAAGGCGCTCCTCCCCCCACACTCAAACTGCATCCCAGGTTCCTTGTTCCAGGAGACCCATCTTTGTGTGCGTCAGATACACCCCCTTCTCTACTCTACTTTCCTCTACTATCCCCCACACTCACCTTGCATCCCCATATCCGTGTTCCCAGGAGTTCATATCTGATGACGTCAAGTATACAGCTCACTCTCCCTTCCCCCACTTTTTCCCCCACACTCAACCTTGGCATCCCCATATCGTGGTTCCAGATCCAACTGTGTGACGCAGATACTCTCCCTTCCCCGCTTATCCCCCGACACTCAACCTTGTCATCCCCCATGACGCGTGGTTCCAGGAGTACCATTCGTGTGACGTCAGATACTCTCCCTTCCCCACTTCCCCCACACCAACCTTGCATCCCCATGTCCGTGGTTCTCAGGAGTCCATCTGGTGACGTCAAAACTCCCGACCTTTCCCCACCTCCCCCACACTCAACTTTCATCCCCATGGTCGCGTGGTTCCAGGCAGGAGTCCCATCTGTGTGACGTCAGATACAACCCCCTTTCCCCACTTCCCCACACCAACTTTGAATACCCGAGGTCCTGGTTTCCAGGAGTCCCATCTGTGTGACGTCAGATTCACCCCCTCCCCACTTCCCCCCCACACTCAACCTTGGGCATCCCCAGGGTCCGTGGTTCCAGGTAGTCCTTCTGTGAGACGTCAGATACTCTCCCTTCCCACTTCCCCCACACGTCATCCTTGCATCCCCAGTCCCGTAGAGTTCCAGGGAAGTCCATCTGAGTGAGGTCAGATGCACCCTCTTTTCCCCACTTCCCCCATATACTCAACCTTGCATCCCCAGGTCCGTGGATCCTATGAGTCCATCTGTGTGACGTCAGATACGTCTCGCCATAACCACTTCCGCTTCCCCCACACTCAACCTTGCACCCCTCCCCGATGTCGCGTGGTTCCAGAAGTCCCATCTGTGTGACGTCATATACTCTCCCTACTACCCCACTTGCCCCACACTCAAGATCCTTGCAACCCCAGGCCGTGGTTCCAGAATAAACATCTGTGTGACGTCAATTCTCTCCCCTTTCCCCGACTTCCCCCACACTCAAACTTGCATCCCCAGTCCGTGGTTCCAGGAGTCCAACTGTGTGAACATCAGTATACTGCCCCCTATCCCCACTTCTCCCACACTCAAAACTTGCATTCCGCCCCAGGTCCGTGGTGTTCAAGAGTGTTCATCTGTGTGACGTCACAGTGCTCGTTCCCTTCCCCACATTCCCCCCCTCTCAACCGTGAGCATCGCTCATGTCCTTTGTTCCAGGAGTCCATCTGTGTGACGTCAGAGACACCCCCTCCCCACTTCCCCTTCCCCACACTCAGAGACCTTGGCAGTCCTCAGGTCCGGTTGTAATCCAGAGTCCAGCTGTGTGACGTCCAGATACTCTCGGTCGCTTCCCCTATCTTCCCGCCACACGCTCAATCAACCTTGTCATCGCCCAAGGTCCTTGTGTTCCAGGATGAGTCCCACTGTGTAACGTCAATGGTCTCGTCCCTTCCACCACTTCCCCCACACTCAACCTTGACATCCCCAAGTCCGTTGTTCGCAGGAGTGCCATCTAAGTGACGTCTCGGATACTCTTCCTTCCGCCACTTCCCCACACTCAACCCTTGCACCCCTCCGCAGGTCCGAGGTCCAGAGTTCCATCTGTGTGACGTCAAAATATTCTCCCTTCCCCAACATGTCCCCACACTTCAGCCTTCATCCCCAAGGTCCGAGGTTGCCAGGATCCTTCTGGTGTGACATCAGATACTCTCCATCTCCCTTCCCCACGTTCCCCGTTGGTGGTGTCACACTCCAAGCGTTGGCATCCCCAGGTCCGTGGTTCTCAGGATCCATGCTCGATGACTTCACATACTCTCCGGCTCTCCCTTCCGCCTACTTCTCCACCTCAACCTTGCATCCTCTCTCCAGCCCAAGGTCGGCTATGGTTCCGGTAGTCCTATCTGTGTGACGTCAGATACTCTCTCACTTCCCCACTACCGCCCACACTCACCTGCATCCCCTAGTCCGTGTTTACCAAGAGACCCCGATCTGTGTGACGTACAGAATACAACCTGTTCCCCACTTTACCCAAACTCAACCTTGGACAGTCCCCATGTCCGGTGGGTTCCAGGAGTCGGCATCTGTGTGACGTCATATACCTCCATTCCGCCATCATCCTCCACGCACTCAACCTTGCATCCCCGAGTCCGAGCTTCCAATAGTCCATCTTGTGACGTCAGATACTCCCCCTTCCCCACTGTCCCCCACACTCAACCTTGCATCCCCAGGATCCTGGGTTCCAGGATCCATCTGTGGACTTCAGATACACTCCCTTCCCCACTTCCCCCACACTCATCCTTGCATCCCCATGTCCTGGTTCCAGATGCCATCTGTGTACGTCAGATGCACCCCCTTCCCCACTCCGTCCCCCATAACCCAACCTCTGCATGCCCCTGATAGTCCTTGGGCCCAGATTCCATCTGTGTGACGTCAGATACTCCCCTTCCCCACTTCCCCCACACTTCAACCTTGCAAGTCCCCAAGGTCCTGTGGTTTCCAGGAGTCCATCGTGTGACGTCAGATACTCTCCCTATCCCCACTTCCCCCACACTCAACCTTGCAATCCCCAGTTCCTTGGTTCCAGGATATCCATCCTGTGTGACGGCAGATACTCTCCCTTCCCCGCATTCCCCCCAATGGTTCCTTCAACCTTGCATCCCAAGGTCCGTGTTCCAAGTCTCTCTGTGTGAGCGTCCGATACTCTCCTTCCCCACTTTCCCCTCACTCAACCTTGCATCCCCATGTCCGTGGTTCCCCAGAGTCGCAACTGTGTGACGTCAGATACGGCCGACTTCCCTACTTTCCCCACACTCAAAACCTTTCATCCCCATTCCTTGGTTCCAGGAGTCCATCTGTGTGACGTCAGAATACACCCGCCTTCCCCACTCCCCCACACTCAACTTTGCATTCCCAGGTCCGTGGTTCCAGGAGTCGCTAACTGTGTGACGATTCAGATACAGCGCCCTTCCCCAATTCCCCAACACTCAAAATCCTTAGCATACCCAGGTTCCGGGTTCCAGGAGTTCCATCTGGGCTGACGTCAATACTCTCGACTCCCCATACCCCACTTCCCTCAACATTCATCCTTGCGATCCCCAGGTCCGTGGTTTCCAGAGTCCATCTGATGAGAGGTCAGATGCACCCCCTTCCGCCGACAACCCCCATACACAAGCCTTTACGTCCCAGTCTGCGTGGTTCAGGGCCAGGAGTCTCATCGGTGTGACTCGATACTCTCCACCGCTTAAGCCACTTCCCCCAGCACTCCGAACCTCATCCCCATGTTCGTGTTCCAGATAGTCCATCTGTGTACGGTCAGATAACTCTCCCTACCCCAGATTGCCCCACATCTCAAACTTGGCATCCGCCAGGTCCGTTGGTTCCAGGAGTCCATCTGTGTGACTCAGATGCTCTCCCTTCCCCACTTCGCCTCACACTCAACCTTGCATCCCCAGGTCCTGTGTGTTCCCGGAGTCCATCTGTGTGACTTCAGATACTTCTCCCTATACCACTTCCCCCTACAGCCAACCTAGGCGATCCCCAGTCCGATGGTTTCCAGGAATCCATCTTTGTGACCGTCAGCTACTCACCCTATCCCCACTTTCCCACACTCAAACCTGGAAAACATCCCCTATGTTCAGTTGTGTCCAGGAGTAAATCTGTGTGATGTCAGACACCCCCCCTTCCCCACATCCACCCACACTCAATCCTTGCATTCCTCCGTCAGAGGTTCCATGAGTCCGTCTGTGGTGACGTCAATGACTCTTCCTTTCCCCACTATCCCCCACACTCAAACCTTGCATCCCCAGGTCATTGTGTGTCCAGGAGTCCAGTCTGTTTTGAATGACGTGAGTATACTCTCCCCTTACCCGACTCTCGACCGCCTACTCTCTTCTCTCCTTCCCCACTACCCCCGACACTCACAACTTGTGCATCCGCCAGGCACTGGTTCCAGGATTTCCTTCTGTGTGACGACAGTATTCTGGCATCTCCTTCCCATTGTCCCCCACACTCAACTGCAACCTTGTCATCCCCCCTGGACCGTGGTTACGCAGAGTCCATGCTGTGTGACTCAGATACATGCCACAGTCCCCATTTTTCACCCCACACTCAACCTTGCATCCCCTGTGTCCGTGTGTTCAGGAGTCCATCTGTGTGACGTAAACAGATACACCCACCCCCTACCTCCAGCTTTTCCCAAACTCAACTACTTGCGTCCCCCAGTCGCGTGGCTTCCAGATCATCTGTGTGACTTCAGATATTCTCTCGTCCCCTTCCCCACTTCCCCACACTCACCTTCATCCCCAGGTCCGTGCTTCCAAGTCCAACTTGTTGATGTCAGGATACACCCCCTTCCACCACGTCCACGCCACACTCAACCTGGCATCCCCTAGGTCCGTGGTTCCAGGAGTTCTCATCTGTGGAGAACTCAGATTCTCATCCCTTCCCTCCCCACCATCCCCACAACACTCATCCTTGCATCCCCAGGTCCTTGGACTCCAGAGTCTCATCTGTGATGACTTCAGAATGCACCCCCTTCCCTCACTATTCCCTCACAAAACCTCACCTTGCATCCGCCAGTGTCCGTGGTTCAGGAGACCATACTGTGTGACTTCAGTATACTCTCCCTAACCTGGTGCCACATCCCGGCCCACACTACAATCTTGGCATTCCCGCAGGTCCGTGGTTCCAGGAGTCCCATCTAGTGTGAACGTCAGATACTCTCCGCTACCCCACTGTTTCCCCACAGCTCAAGTCCTTTGGCATCCCAAGGTCAGGTTTGTTCCAGAGTAAAGATCTGTTGTGAACTGTCGAGACACCCATCTCGCCCCTTCCACACTTCCCCCACACTTCAACCTTGCATCCTCCTCCAGGGTCCGTAGTTTCCAGGAGTCCATCTGTGTGACGTCATGTTTCCTCTCCCCTTCCCCACTTCCTCATATCACTTCAACCTTCATCCCCAAGGTCCGTGGTGCCAGGAGTCCAGCTGTGTTACGTCCGATACTCTCCTCTATCCCACTTGCCATCCCCCACACTCACCTTGCATCCCCAGTCCATGGTTCCAGGAGTCGTGCAACTTTGTGTGACTCAGATACTCTGGCTCGCCTTATCCCCCACTTCCCCTATTCCCCCCACACTCAACCTTGCATCCCCATGTCCGTGTCCAGGAGTCCATCTCTGTGACTGTCAGAATACATCTCCCTTTATCCCCACTTCGCCCCGACACTCAACCTTGCACACATCCCTATGTGTCCCGAGGTTCCAGGAGTCCATACGTGTGACGTCAGAGTACTCTCTCCTTCCCCACTTCCCCCACACTAATCCTTGCATCCCATCCCCGAGGTCCGTGGTTACTCCAGAGTCCATCTGAGTGACGTCCAATGCACCCCCCCCTTCCACCACTTCCCGCCACACCAACTGCATCCCAGACCGTGTTCCAGGAGCCCTTCTGTGATGACGTCATATGCACCCCCTTCCCATCTACCCCCACACGTCAACCTTGCATCCCCAGGTCCTTGGATACCAGGAGTCCCGATCTAGTGTGACGTCAGATACACCCCCCTTGCCTCCATCTTCCCGCACACTCAACCTTGCACTCCCCAGGTCCGTTTCCAGGATTCCGCATCTAGTGTGACGCACATACTCTCCTTCCCCACTTCCCCACACTACACATCCTTGGCATCCACAGGTCGCGTGGGGTTCCAGGAGTTAATCTGTTGACGTCAGATACTCTCCTTACCCCCACTTCCCCGACACACTCAACCTGTAGTCATCCCCATTACCTGTGTGTCCAGAGTCCATCTGTTGACGATCAGTATACTCTCCCATCCCCAACTTCCCCCGACCTCAACCTTGCATCACCCAGTCCCGTGGTTCTCAGGAGCCATCTCTTAACGTCAGATTTCTCACCGTTCCCCACTGTCCCCCACACTCAACCTTGCATCCCAAGTCCGTTTGTTCCAGGAGTCTCATCTATGTGACGTCCGATATCTCTCCTTCCCCACATTCACCCACACTCAATCCTTGCATTCCCCAGGGGTACCGATTTGGTTCCCAGCAAGCCCATCTGCTCTGTGACGTCATATATTCAAACATGGGCCTTACCTCCACCTTTCCCCACACACAACCTGCAGATCACCGCAGGTCCGTGGTTCAGGTAGTCCTTCTTTGAGACATCAATACTCTCCCTTCCCCACTTCCCCCACACTCAACCTTAGCATCCCCAGGAATCCGTGGTTCCAGAGATCCTCTGTGTAACTCGATGACACCGGGCCTGCCCCACTTCCTTCCTCCCACACTCAACCTTGCAATGGAACCCTCCCAGGTATTGTGGGTTCCGGGAGTCCAACAGAGTGACGTCCATATACACCCCCTTGCCGATCCCCAATTCCCCACACTCAATCACCATCGCATCACCCAGTCCGTGGTTCCAGGAGATTCCAGTCAGAGTTGAATCCGTTCAGATACACTCGACTTCACCCCCCAACAACCCACACACTCATCCTTGCAACCTCCCCACGGAACATCACACTGGTTCTCCACGGAAGCTCCATCTTGTTCGTTTGACGCCTCAAGACATACTCATCCCACCTTCTTCCATACTTCCCTCACACATAACACAACCTTGCATCCACCCTATGTCCCGATGATCCAGAAGTCCATCTGAGTGAGACGTAGATACTCATCCCTACCCCACTCCCCCCCACACTCTAACCCTTGCATCCCCAGGTCCGTGGTTTCCAGGAGTCCTTTCTGTGTGAACGTCAGATACCTCTCCCTTCCCAGTTCTCCCACACGCAAACTTGCATCCCCAGGAGGTCCGAGTTTCGCAGGAGTATCCATCATGTGTGACTTGAGCTAACTCTCGGCCTATCCCACTTCCCTCACACTCAACCTTGCATCCCCAGGTCCTTTTCACTGGAGTGTCCATCTTGTGTGAGGTCAATACTCTCCATTCCCCACTTTCCTCCCCACACTCAACCTTAACCTTGCATCGCCCTTATCCGTGTTCCAGGAGTCCATCTGAGTGTGACATCATAAAACACCCAGCCTTCCCCACTTCCTGCACACTCAACCTTGCATCTCCCAGGTCCATGGATTCTATGAGTCCATCTGTGAGACTCAGATACTCGTCTCCTTCACCACTTCCCCCCACTCAACCTTGTCATCCCCAGTGTCCTGGATCCAGAGTCGCATCTGTTTGTCGTCAGAAAGACTCTCGCCCTTCCCCACTCTTCCCCAACGACTCATCTTGCATCCACCAGATCCTGAATCCAGTAGTCCATCTGTGTGACGTCAGATTGCACCTCCCTTCCCGGCACGTCGCCCACACACAACCTTGCATCCCAAGGACCGTGGGTTCCAGGATAGTCACAATCTCAGAGACGGTCAGAACACGTTCAGTCCTTCCTCTCTCCGCTCCCTTCCCCACTATCTCCACCACACTCAACCTTGCATCCCCAGGTCTCTGGTTCCAGGAGCCCATCTGTCGACGTCAGAAACTGCTCCCTTCCCCACTTCCCCCACACTCAACTTGCATCCCTTGGCGGATTGTGGTTCCAGAAGAGATCCCATCTGTGTGACGTCAGAGTCTACACACCTTCCTTCCCCCACTTTACCCACACTCAAGCCTTGAGGCATCCCCAGGATCCGTGGTTCCAGGAGTCCTCTGTGTGTACGTCAGATACACCCGCCTTCCCTTCCCCACTGTCCCCCACACACAACTTGCATCAACATGTCCGGTGGTGCCATGATTCCATCTGTGTGACGTCAGATACCTCTCTCTTACCGCGACATATACCATTAGCGTCCTAACTCCCCCTCACTCAACCCTTACATCCCCATGTCGTGGTTTCCAGAGTCCATAGCTTTGTGACGTCAGATGTACCCCCTTCCTTCCACTTCCTTCCCCCCATACTCAACCTTAGCATACCCCAGGACCGTGGATTCCCTGAGTCCATCTTGTGACGTCAGATACTTCACCTCCCGACAGGTAGCCAGGGTGGGTGGTGTTATATCCCACTCCATGCCTCCCTGACAGTAACCATGTATGTTATTGCCCACTCTCAGCCTCCCTTGACAAGTAGCCATGTTGGTGTTATTCCACTACCAGCCTCCCTGACAGTAACCATTGGTGGGTTATTCCCACTCCAGCCACCCTGACAGTAGCCATGGTGGTGTTATTTTCCCTCTCCAGCCTCCCAGACAGTAAACCATGGTGGTGTGTATTCCGCACCTCCAGCCTGCCCTAGCATTAAACGCAATGGAGTGTGTTATTTACCCACTCCAGCCTCCCTGACAGTAACCCATAGTGGTGTTATCCCACTTCCGAGGTCGCTCCGCTGGACATAGGCCATGGTGGAGTGTTGATTCCCACCTCCAGCCTCCCCTGACAGTAAACCATTGTGAGTGTTATTCCCCCACTCCAGCCTCCTGGGGGGGGGGGGGGGGGGGGGGGGGGGGGGGGGGATGGACAGTATCCATGTGGGGTATTCCATTTACATCAGCCACCATGACAGGTAACCATTGTTGTTATTGCCCACTGTGACGTCAGATACTGAATCCCATCCCCACTTTCCCCCACACTCAGCCTTGCATCACCAGGTCCTTGGTTCCAGGATCGATCCTCGTGACGTCTATATACTCTCCCTTCCCTCACATTCCTCCACACTCAACCTACATTCCCCATTTCCGTGTGTTCCGGGAGTCCATCATGTGTGACGTCAGAGACTTTCACCTTCCCTCACTACCCCCACAGACTCAACCTTTCCAGTCCCTAGGTCCGTTGTTCCCAGGAGTCCATCTGTGTGCGTCAGATACTCTCCTTCGCCCACTTCCCCCCAACACTCAACATTGTCATACCCCATTTCGGCTTTGTATCCAGGCGTCCATCAGTGTGACTCAGAGACACCGCTCCTCCTCCCCCACTTCCCCCACACCAACTTGACATCCTCAGGTCGCGTGGTTCCAGGAGTCGCATCTTGTGTACGTAAGAATCTAAAGACTCTCCCTTCCCCACTTCCCCCTCACTCAACCTTGCATCCCCAGTCCGTGTGTTCCAGTAGTCCATCTGTGTAACGACAGATGCTGCTCTGACCTTCTCCTTGGCCCGACTTCCCCCACACTTAACCTTGCATCCCCAGGTCCGTTGATCCAGGAGTCCATCTTGTGACGTCATACTCTCCTTTCGCGCACATTCCCCCACACTGAATCATTGCATCCCCAGGTCGTGTTCCAGAGTCCATCTGTAGTGAAGCGTCAGATATTCTCCTCTTTCTCCCCACATTTCCCCACACTCAAATCCTTGCATCCCTCAGTCCGTGTTCCATTGATCCTTCTTGAATGACATCAGATACTCTCCCTTCCCCATTCCTCCCACACACAAACCTTGCATACCCCAGGTCCGTTGGTTCCAGGAGTCCATCTCAAGTGGACGTCAAATACTCTCCTTCCCTTCCTCCACACGTCAAACCTTGTCATCCCTCAGGTCCGTGTTAAGGGAGTCCTATCTGTGTGATGATTGGGGGGGGGTGCCAGATATTCTCTACTTCCCTTTCCCCACTACTCCCCACACTCAACCTTGCATCCCCAGGTCCGTTGTTCCAGAGTCCATTGTGTTACGTCAGATTCTCTCCCTTCCTCGCACTTCCCTCCCCCCCACTCACCGTGCATCCCCCCCAGGGTCCAGGTTCTAGGAGTCCAAGCTTGTGTGACGTCATGTATACCTCCCTTCCCCATTTCCCCCACACACCACCTTGCATCCCCTGGCCCTGTCCCAGGTAGTCCATCGTGTGATCGTCAGAATACAACCGTTCCCCACTTTTCCAACTCAACCTTCATCCCCAGGACCGTGTGTTCCAGAGTCTATCGCATCAGTGTGACGTCAGATACTCTCCCTTCCCCACTTCCCCCACACCAAAATCTCAACCCAGCATCCCCAGTGGTCCGTGCTTCCATGAGTCTCATCTGTGTGACGTCAGATACACCCCCTTCGCGCCACTTCCCCCACACTCAAAACCTTTGGCATCCCCAGGTCCGTGGTTTCCTAGGAGTCCATACCGTGTGACGTCAGAGATCTTTCCCTTCCCCACTTCCCCCACACTCATCCTTGCATCCCCAGGTCCGTGGTTCCAGAGTCCATCTGTGTGACTCAGATGCACCCCCCTTCCCACTTCCCCCGATAGCGTTCCAACCTCGCATCCCTAGGTCCCGTGGTTCCAGGATCCATCTGTGTGACGTCAGATACAATTCCCTTCCCCACTTCCCCCACACTCAACCTTGCATCTTCCAGGTCGCTGTGGTTCAGCAGTCCGATCTGTGGGTTGTACAGATACTCTCCTTCCCCACTTCCCCCACCACTCAACCTTGCATCCCTGAGGTCCGTGGGTTCCAGAGTCCATGCTGTGTGACGTCAGATACTCTCGCTATCCCGCTACCCCCACAACGCAACCTTTGGCATTCCCCATTTCTCGTGGTTCCAGGTTAGTCGCATCTTGTGTGACGTCAGATACTCTCATACTCACTCCTCCCTTCCCCCACTTCCATCCCCACACTCAACCTTGCATCTCGCCCATGTCTCGTGAATCCAGGAGTTCCCATCTGTGTGAACGTCAGATACTCCCCCTTCCCCACTTTCCCCACACTCAATTCCTTCATCCCCATGTCCGTGTTTCCCAGAGACCATCTGTCTGACGTCAGATACTCTCCCTTAACCACTTTCCCGTCCCCCACGACTCAACCTTGCATCCTCCCCATGTCCTAGGTTCCAGAAGTCCCATCTGTGTGACTCAGATACTCTCCCTACCTCCCACTTCCCCCACAACTCAACCTTGGCATCCCCAGTCCGTGGTTCCAGGAATCCATCTGTGTGACGTCATATCTCTCCCTAGTCCCCACTTCCCCCACACTCAACCTTGCATCCTCCCCCAGGTCGCGTGGTTCCAGGAGTCCATCTGTGTGACATCAGATACTCCCGCTATCCTCCCTCCCACTTCCCCCACCAGCTCAACCTTTGCATCTCAGGGTCCGTTGATCAAGGATGTGGCATCTGTGTGACGACAGAGCATGCTTCTCCCTTCACCACTTCCTCCACACTCAACCTTGCATCTCCAAGTCAGTTTTTTCCAGGAGTCAAACTATGTGACGTCGATACTCTCCCTTACACCACTTCCCCCCCAAACACTCAATTCCTTGAGTGCATCCCCAGGTCCGTGGTTCCATGAGTCCATCTGTGTGACGTCAGATATTCTCACCTTCCGCATCTTTCCCCGCACTACTCAACCTTGCATCCCCATGCCGTGTTTCCAGTAGTCCTTCTGTGTGACATCAGATACTGCATCGCCTTCGCCCTACTTTCCCCACACTCAACCTTGGCATCCCCCAGGTCCGTGGTTCCAGTGAGTCGCTCTCAGTGACGTCACATATACTCTCTCGCCTTCCCCACTTCCTCCGACACTCAACCTTGCCCTCCTCCCCATGGTCCGTTGTTCTCGTGGAGAGTCATCCTTGTGACGTCAATACTCTGAGTCTTCGTTCCCTTTGCCCCACTGACCCCCACACTCAACTTGCTCCCCAGGTCCGTGTTCCAGGAGTCCATCTGTGTGACTCAGATACAACCTGTTCCCCACTTTTCCCAAACTCACCCTTTTCATCCAACCAGTGTCCATGGTTTCCAGGAGAAGTACCTGATCTGTGTTACGTCAGATACTCACCATTCCCCAACTATTTCCACACTCCAACCTTGGCAATCCCCATGTTCCAGTGCTTCCAAGAGTCCATCAGTGCGTGACGTCAGATACACCCCCTTTACCCCACTTTCCCCCCACGTCAACCTTGGCATCCCCAGTCCGTGGTTTCCAAGTGAGTCCGCATCTGTAGTGCGTCAATACTCTCCCCTTCCAACTTTCCCCGTACACTCATCCTTAGCATCCCCAGTCCGTGGTTTCCAGGAGTCCATCTTTGTGGACTGTCATATGCACGCCCCTTCGCCCACTTCCCCCCATACTCAAACCTCGCATCCCTCCCCCCAGGTCCCCTGGTTCAGAGTCCATCTGAGTGTGACGACAATACTCCCTCCCCACTCCGCCCACACTCAAACCTTGCATCCCCAGGTCCGTGTTCCAGAGTCCATCTGTGTGACGTCATATACTACTCCCTTCCCGCACTTCCGCACACTCAACTCATACCTTGCATCCCCATGTCGCGTTGTTCCAGGAGTCCATCTTGTGGACGTCAGATACAACCGTGTTCTCTCACTTTTCTCCAAACTACACCCTTGGGCATCCCCAGGTCCTTGGTTCCAGGAGTCCATCCTGTGTGACGTCAGATACTCTCACTTCCCCACTTCCCCGCAGCACTCAAGCCTCAACCTTGCATCCCCAGGTCCTGTTGGTTTCCAGGAATCCACTGTGTGACGTCAGATGCTCTCCCTTCCCTCACTTTCCCCCCACACTCATCCTTGCATCCGCAGGTCGTGGTCTCCCAGGAGTCCATCTGAGTGAGTCAGATGGCACCCCCTTCCCCACTTCCTCCCCATACTCAACCTTGCATCCCCATCCGAGGTTCCAGAATTCCATCTGTGAGGACGTCAGTATACTCTCCCTACCCATTACTTCCACCACACTCAACCTTGCATCTCCAGTCCGTGTTCCAGGAGTCCATCTGTGTGATGTCAATAGCGTGCTCCCTTCCCCACTTCCCCCACACTCAACCTTTGCATCCCGAGGATCCAGGTTCCAGAGTCCATCTGGTGACGTCAGATACTCTCCCCATCCCCCCGCTTCCGCCACACACAACCTTTGCATCCCATGTCCGTGTTCCAGGAGTCCATCTGGGTGACGTCAGATACTCTCCTTCCCCACTTTCCGCCCACACTCAAAACTTGGCATCCCCATGGTCCGTTATCCGGAGTCGCATCTGAGTGACGTACAGATTCACTCCCCCTTCCCCACTGTCCCCCACATTCACCCTTTCATCTACCCCTGTCCCGTGGTTCCAGGCGTCTCCACTGTGTGACGTCAGATACTGCTTCCCTTTCCGTTCCCCCCCGCTTCCCCACACTGCAACCTTGCATCCCCATGTCCGTGGTTCCTTCCTGGAGTCCATCAGTGTGGAACGTCAGATACTCTCTCGCCTTCCCACTTCCCCACGACTCAACCTTGCATCCCCATGTGCGTGGTTCCAGGAGTCCAGCTGTGTGTCGTCAATACTCCCCCTTCCCGCACTTCCCCCCACACTCAAAAAATAACCATTCACCCCATGTCCGTGGTTCAAGGGAGTCCATCTGTTGTGACGTCCCAAAAGATACACCCCCTTCCCTCACTTCCCCCACACTCAAACCTTGCATATCCCAGGTCCGTGGGTTCCAGGAGTCCATCTGTGTGACGTCAATACACCCTCCTTACCTCCAACACTCAACCTTGCATCCCCTGGTCCTAGGGGTTCCAGAGTCTCATGTGGTTTACGTCAATACCTCTCCCTTCCCACTTCCCCCACATTCATCCTTTTTCATCCCCAGGTCCTGTGGTTCCAGGAGTCTCATCTGAGTGAGGTCAGATGGCACCCTCGTCCCCCCCCTTCCCCCATACCAACCTTGGCAATCCCCAGGTCCGGGTTCCAGGAGTCCATCTGGTGTGGACTCAGATACTCTCCCTAACCACGTCCCCCACACTCAACCTTTGAGCATCCCATGAGATCCGTGGGTTCGAGTCAGTCCATCTGTGTGACGTCAGATACTCGAACTTACCCTAACCCCACTTCCCCCACACTCAACTTGCATCCCCAAGTCCGTGGTTCCAAGAAACCATCTGTGTGACGTCAGATTCTCTCCCTGTCCCCACTTCCCCCACCTTCAACCTTGCATCTCCAGGTCGCGTGGGTTCCAGGAGTCCATCTTGTGACATCAGATACTCCCACTTCCCCACTTCTCCTCACACTCAACCCTGCATCCCCAAGGTCCGTGGTTCAAGGAGTGGCATCTTGTGTGACGTGACATGCCTCCTTCTTCCCCACTTCATCCACACTCAACCTGGCATCCCCAACTCCGTTGTTCAGGAGTCCGATCTAATTTACTCGGTATCTCTCCCTTCCCCACTTCCACCCACACTCAACCTTGCATCCCCAGGTCCGTTGGTTCCAGGATACCATCTGTGTGAGCGTCAGAATAATTCTCCCTTCCCCCACTTTCCCCACACTCCAACCTTGCCCCCAGGTCCGTGGTTCCAGAGTCCTCTGTGTGACATCAGATACTCTCCCTTCCCCACTTCCCCCACACTCAACCTTGCATCCCCAGGTCCGTGGTTCCAGGTAGTCCATCTCAGTGACGTCACATACTCTTCCCTTTCCCCACTACCTCCACACAAACCTTGCATCCCCAGGTCCGTGTTCCAGGAGTCTCTTCCTGTATGGTGACATCAGATACACTCCCTTCCCCATACTACCACACACTTCAACCTTGCATCCCTAGGTCCGTGGTTACCAGGAGTCGCATCTGTGTGACTCAGGTAAAACCAGGTTCCCCACTTTTCCGAAACTCAAGCCTTGCATCCCCAGGTCCTGGTTCCAGGAGTTCATCTGTGATGACGTCTAGATACTCTCGCATTCCGTCCACTTTTTTCCACACTCAACCTTGCATCCTCCCCAAGTCCGTGCTTCAGGAGTCCACGTGTACGTCAAATACACCCCCTTCCGTACCTCCGTGCACTTCGCGCCCCACACTCAACTGCATCCCCGAGGTCCGTGCTTCCAGGAGTTCCATCTGTGTGACGTCAGAAACTCTCCCTACCCCACTTCCCCGCCCCACACTCATCCTGCACCCCAGGTCCCGTGGTTCCGAGGAGTCATCTGTGTGAACGTCAGATACTCTCCCTTCCCCACTTCCCCCACACTCAACTTGCATCCCAGGTCCGTTGGTTCCAGAGTCCCATACTGTGTTGACGATCAGATACTCTCCCTTGCCCCTGTTCCCGCACACTCAACCTTGCATCCCGCTCCCCAGGTCCGGCATTGTTCCAGAACCCATCTGTTGACGTCAGATACTGCCCCCTTCCCCACCCATCCCCACTTTCCCCGTGCACACAACCTTGGCATCCCCATGTCGCGTTGGTTCGAGAGTCACATCTGTGATGGACTCAGATACTCCCCCTTCCCCACTTCCTTCGCAACACTCAATAACCTTGTCAAACCCCATGGTCCGTGGTTCAACAGATGTAGTCCAATCGTGTGACTTCAGATATCACCCCCTTACACCCAACTGTCCCCCACACTTCAACCTTGTCCTTTCCCGGTCCGTGGTTTCCAGTGATCCATCTGTGTCGACGTCAGATACACTCACCTTATACCCCACTTCACACTTTCCCCCACACTCAACCTAGCAATCCCCAAGGTCGCTATTGCTTCTAGAGTGAAGTCCATAAATGAGTGACGTCAATAACCATCCCCTTCCCCACTTCCCCCACATTCATATATACCTTGCATCCCCAGTCCGTGTTTCAAGTCCATACTGAGTAGGTCATATGCAACCCCCTTCCGCCACTTCCCCCATACTCAACCATGGAATCCTCCCCCATTCCGCGAGGTTCCAGGGGTCCATCTGTGTGTACGTCAATACTCTCCCTTAACCACTTTCCCCCACACTGCACCTTCCATACCCCCATGTCCGTGGTTCCAGAGAGGTCCATCAGGTCGTGACGTCAAATACTCTCCTGCCTACCCCACTTCTCCCCCACTACTCAACACTGCATCCCTAGGTCACGTGTACAAGAGTCGCATTCTGTGTGACATCAGAAAGCTCTCCCTTCCCAAACTTCCCCCACACTGCAACCTTGTCATCCCCATGTCTCGTGGTTTTCCAGGAAAGTCGCATCTGTGTGACTCAGATACTCTCCCTTCCTCACTTCTTCACTTCCCCACACTCAACTCTTACATTCCCCAGGTCCGTGGTTTCCATGAGAGTCCCATCTGCGTTGTGAGCGTCAGATACACCCCCTTACCAATCACCATTAATCCCCACCAACAACAAGCCTTGTCAATCCCCAGGGTCCGTGTTCCAGGAGTCCCATCTGTGTGACGTCACATATGCACCCCCTATCCCCCCTTCCTGCGTTCCCCCATACTCAACCTTGCATCCCCAGGGGTCCTTGTGTGTTCCACAGGGATCCATCATGTGAGGCCTTCAGATACTCATCCCTTTCCCCAATTCCCCCCTCACTCCATCTTGCATCCCCAGGTCCGTGGTTCCAGGATTCCACTGTGTGACGGTCAGATACTCTCCCTTTCCACCACTTCCCCCACACTCAAGGCGCTCCTCCCCCCACACTCAAACTGCATCCCAGGTTCCTTGTTCCAGGAGACCCATCTTTGTGTGCGTCAGATACACCCCCTTCTCTACTCTACTTTCCTCTACTATCCCCCACACTCACCTTGCATCCCCATATCCGTGTTCCCAGGAGTTCATATCTGATGACGTCAAGTATACAGCTCACTCTCCCTTCCCCCACTTTTTCCCCCACACTCAACCTTGGCATCCCCATATCGTGGTTCCAGATCCAACTGTGTGACGCAGATACTCTCCCTTCCCCGCTTATCCCCCGACACTCAACCTTGTCATCCCCCATGACGCGTGGTTCCAGGAGTACCATTCGTGTGACGTCAGATACTCTCCCTTCCCCACTTCCCCCACACCAACCTTGCATCCCCATGTCCGTGGTTCTCAGGAGTCCATCTGGTGACGTCAAAACTCCCGACCTTTCCCCACCTCCCCCACACTCAACTTTCATCCCCATGGTCGCGTGGTTCCAGGCAGGAGTCCCATCTGTGTGACGTCAGATACAACCCCCTTTCCCCACTTCCCCACACCAACTTTGAATACCCGAGGTCCTGGTTTCCAGGAGTCCCATCTGTGTGACGTCAGATTCACCCCCTCCCCACTTCCCCCCCACACTCAACCTTGGGCATCCCCAGGGTCCGTGGTTCCAGGTAGTCCTTCTGTGAGACGTCAGATACTCTCCCTTCCCACTTCCCCCACACGTCATCCTTGCATCCCCAGTCCCGTAGAGTTCCAGGGAAGTCCATCTGAGTGAGGTCAGATGCACCCTCTTTTCCCCACTTCCCCCATATACTCAACCTTGCATCCCCAGGTCCGTGGATCCTATGAGTCCATCTGTGTGACGTCAGATACGTCTCGCCATAACCACTTCCGCTTCCCCCACACTCAACCTTGCACCCCTCCCCGATGTCGCGTGGTTCCAGAAGTCCCATCTGTGTGACGTCATATACTCTCCCTACTACCCCACTTGCCCCACACTCAAGATCCTTGCAACCCCAGGCCGTGGTTCCAGAATAAACATCTGTGTGACGTCAATTCTCTCCCCTTTCCCCGACTTCCCCCACACTCAAACTTGCATCCCCAGTCCGTGGTTCCAGGAGTCCAACTGTGTGAACATCAGTATACTGCCCCCTATCCCCACTTCTCCCACACTCAAAACTTGCATTCCGCCCCAGGTCCGTGGTGTTCAAGAGTGTTCATCTGTGTGACGTCACAGTGCTCGTTCCCTTCCCCACATTCCCCCCCTCTCAACCGTGAGCATCGCTCATGTCCTTTGTTCCAGGAGTCCATCTGTGTGACGTCAGAGACACCCCCTCCCCACTTCCCCTTCCCCACACTCAGAGACCTTGGCAGTCCTCAGGTCCGGTTGTAATCCAGAGTCCAGCTGTGTGACGTCCAGATACTCTCGGTCGCTTCCCCTATCTTCCCGCCACACGCTCAATCAACCTTGTCATCGCCCAAGGTCCTTGTGTTCCAGGATGAGTCCCACTGTGTAACGTCAATGGTCTCGTCCCTTCCACCACTTCCCCCACACTCAACCTTGACATCCCCAAGTCCGTTGTTCGCAGGAGTGCCATCTAAGTGACGTCTCGGATACTCTTCCTTCCGCCACTTCCCCACACTCAACCCTTGCACCCCTCCGCAGGTCCGAGGTCCAGAGTTCCATCTGTGTGACGTCAAAATATTCTCCCTTCCCCAACATGTCCCCACACTTCAGCCTTCATCCCCAAGGTCCGAGGTTGCCAGGATCCTTCTGGTGTGACATCAGATACTCTCCATCTCCCTTCCCCACGTTCCCCGTTGGTGGTGTCACACTCCAAGCGTTGGCATCCCCAGGTCCGTGGTTCTCAGGATCCATGCTCGATGACTTCACATACTCTCCGGCTCTCCCTTCCGCCTACTTCTCCACCTCAACCTTGCATCCTCTCTCCAGCCCAAGGTCGGCTATGGTTCCGGTAGTCCTATCTGTGTGACGTCAGATACTCTCTCACTTCCCCACTACCGCCCACACTCACCTGCATCCCCTAGTCCGTGTTTACCAAGAGACCCCGATCTGTGTGACGTACAGAATACAACCTGTTCCCCACTTTACCCAAACTCAACCTTGGACAGTCCCCATGTCCGGTGGGTTCCAGGAGTCGGCATCTGTGTGACGTCATATACCTCCATTCCGCCATCATCCTCCACGCACTCAACCTTGCATCCCCGAGTCCGAGCTTCCAATAGTCCATCTTGTGACGTCAGATACTCCCCCTTCCCCACTGTCCCCCACACTCAACCTTGCATCCCCAGGATCCTGGGTTCCAGGATCCATCTGTGGACTTCAGATACACTCCCTTCCCCACTTCCCCCACACTCATCCTTGCATCCCCATGTCCTGGTTCCAGATGCCATCTGTGTACGTCAGATGCACCCCCTTCCCCACTCCGTCCCCCATAACCCAACCTCTGCATGCCCCTGATAGTCCTTGGGCCCAGATTCCATCTGTGTGACGTCAGATACTCCCCTTCCCCACTTCCCCCACACTTCAACCTTGCAAGTCCCCAAGGTCCTGTGGTTTCCAGGAGTCCATCGTGTGACGTCAGATACTCTCCCTATCCCCACTTCCCCCACACTCAACCTTGCAATCCCCAGTTCCTTGGTTCCAGGATATCCATCCTGTGTGACGGCAGATACTCTCCCTTCCCCGCATTCCCCCCAATGGTTCCTTCAACCTTGCATCCCAAGGTCCGTGTTCCAAGTCTCTCTGTGTGAGCGTCCGATACTCTCCTTCCCCACTTTCCCCTCACTCAACCTTGCATCCCCATGTCCGTGGTTCCCCAGAGTCGCAACTGTGTGACGTCAGATACGGCCGACTTCCCTACTTTCCCCACACTCAAAACCTTTCATCCCCATTCCTTGGTTCCAGGAGTCCATCTGTGTGACGTCAGAATACACCCGCCTTCCCCACTCCCCCACACTCAACTTTGCATTCCCAGGTCCGTGGTTCCAGGAGTCGCTAACTGTGTGACGATTCAGATACAGCGCCCTTCCCCAATTCCCCAACACTCAAAATCCTTAGCATACCCAGGTTCCGGGTTCCAGGAGTTCCATCTGGGCTGACGTCAATACTCTCGACTCCCCATACCCCACTTCCCTCAACATTCATCCTTGCGATCCCCAGGTCCGTGGTTTCCAGAGTCCATCTGATGAGAGGTCAGATGCACCCCCTTCCGCCGACAACCCCCATACACAAGCCTTTACGTCCCAGTCTGCGTGGTTCAGGGCCAGGAGTCTCATCGGTGTGACTCGATACTCTCCACCGCTTAAGCCACTTCCCCCAGCACTCCGAACCTCATCCCCATGTTCGTGTTCCAGATAGTCCATCTGTGTACGGTCAGATAACTCTCCCTACCCCAGATTGCCCCACATCTCAAACTTGGCATCCGCCAGGTCCGTTGGTTCCAGGAGTCCATCTGTGTGACTCAGATGCTCTCCCTTCCCCACTTCGCCTCACACTCAACCTTGCATCCCCAGGTCCTGTGTGTTCCCGGAGTCCATCTGTGTGACTTCAGATACTTCTCCCTATACCACTTCCCCCTACAGCCAACCTAGGCGATCCCCAGTCCGATGGTTTCCAGGAATCCATCTTTGTGACCGTCAGCTACTCACCCTATCCCCACTTTCCCACACTCAAACCTGGAAAACATCCCCTATGTTCAGTTGTGTCCAGGAGTAAATCTGTGTGATGTCAGACACCCCCCCTTCCCCACATCCACCCACACTCAATCCTTGCATTCCTCCGTCAGAGGTTCCATGAGTCCGTCTGTGGTGACGTCAATGACTCTTCCTTTCCCCACTATCCCCCACACTCAAACCTTGCATCCCCAGGTCATTGTGTGTCCAGGAGTCCAGTCTGTTTTGAATGACGTGAGTATACTCTCCCCTTACCCGACTCTCGACCGCCTACTCTCTTCTCTCCTTCCCCACTACCCCCGACACTCACAACTTGTGCATCCGCCAGGCACTGGTTCCAGGATTTCCTTCTGTGTGACGACAGTATTCTGGCATCTCCTTCCCATTGTCCCCCACACTCAACTGCAACCTTGTCATCCCCCCTGGACCGTGGTTACGCAGAGTCCATGCTGTGTGACTCAGATACATGCCACAGTCCCCATTTTTCACCCCACACTCAACCTTGCATCCCCTGTGTCCGTGTGTTCAGGAGTCCATCTGTGTGACGTAAACAGATACACCCACCCCCTACCTCCAGCTTTTCCCAAACTCAACTACTTGCGTCCCCCAGTCGCGTGGCTTCCAGATCATCTGTGTGACTTCAGATATTCTCTCGTCCCCTTCCCCACTTCCCCACACTCACCTTCATCCCCAGGTCCGTGCTTCCAAGTCCAACTTGTTGATGTCAGGATACACCCCCTTCCACCACGTCCACGCCACACTCAACCTGGCATCCCCTAGGTCCGTGGTTCCAGGAGTTCTCATCTGTGGAGAACTCAGATTCTCATCCCTTCCCTCCCCACCATCCCCACAACACTCATCCTTGCATCCCCAGGTCCTTGGACTCCAGAGTCTCATCTGTGATGACTTCAGAATGCACCCCCTTCCCTCACTATTCCCTCACAAAACCTCACCTTGCATCCGCCAGTGTCCGTGGTTCAGGAGACCATACTGTGTGACTTCAGTATACTCTCCCTAACCTGGTGCCACATCCCGGCCCACACTACAATCTTGGCATTCCCGCAGGTCCGTGGTTCCAGGAGTCCCATCTAGTGTGAACGTCAGATACTCTCCGCTACCCCACTGTTTCCCCACAGCTCAAGTCCTTTGGCATCCCAAGGTCAGGTTTGTTCCAGAGTAAAGATCTGTTGTGAACTGTCGAGACACCCATCTCGCCCCTTCCACACTTCCCCCACACTTCAACCTTGCATCCTCCTCCAGGGTCCGTAGTTTCCAGGAGTCCATCTGTGTGACGTCATGTTTCCTCTCCCCTTCCCCACTTCCTCATATCACTTCAACCTTCATCCCCAAGGTCCGTGGTGCCAGGAGTCCAGCTGTGTTACGTCCGATACTCTCCTCTATCCCACTTGCCATCCCCCACACTCACCTTGCATCCCCAGTCCATGGTTCCAGGAGTCGTGCAACTTTGTGTGACTCAGATACTCTGGCTCGCCTTATCCCCCACTTCCCCTATTCCCCCCACACTCAACCTTGCATCCCCATGTCCGTGTCCAGGAGTCCATCTCTGTGACTGTCAGAATACATCTCCCTTTATCCCCACTTCGCCCCGACACTCAACCTTGCACACATCCCTATGTGTCCCGAGGTTCCAGGAGTCCATACGTGTGACGTCAGAGTACTCTCTCCTTCCCCACTTCCCCCACACTAATCCTTGCATCCCATCCCCGAGGTCCGTGGTTACTCCAGAGTCCATCTGAGTGACGTCCAATGCACCCCCCCCTTCCACCACTTCCCGCCACACCAACTGCATCCCAGACCGTGTTCCAGGAGCCCTTCTGTGATGACGTCATATGCACCCCCTTCCCATCTACCCCCACACGTCAACCTTGCATCCCCAGGTCCTTGGATACCAGGAGTCCCGATCTAGTGTGACGTCAGATACACCCCCCTTGCCTCCATCTTCCCGCACACTCAACCTTGCACTCCCCAGGTCCGTTTCCAGGATTCCGCATCTAGTGTGACGCACATACTCTCCTTCCCCACTTCCCCACACTACACATCCTTGGCATCCACAGGTCGCGTGGGGTTCCAGGAGTTAATCTGTTGACGTCAGATACTCTCCTTACCCCCACTTCCCCGACACACTCAACCTGTAGTCATCCCCATTACCTGTGTGTCCAGAGTCCATCTGTTGACGATCAGTATACTCTCCCATCCCCAACTTCCCCCGACCTCAACCTTGCATCACCCAGTCCCGTGGTTCTCAGGAGCCATCTCTTAACGTCAGATTTCTCACCGTTCCCCACTGTCCCCCACACTCAACCTTGCATCCCAAGTCCGTTTGTTCCAGGAGTCTCATCTATGTGACGTCCGATATCTCTCCTTCCCCACATTCACCCACACTCAATCCTTGCATTCCCCAGGGGTACCGATTTGGTTCCCAGCAAGCCCATCTGCTCTGTGACGTCATATATTCAAACATGGGCCTTACCTCCACCTTTCCCCACACACAACCTGCAGATCACCGCAGGTCCGTGGTTCAGGTAGTCCTTCTTTGAGACATCAATACTCTCCCTTCCCCACTTCCCCCACACTCAACCTTAGCATCCCCAGGAATCCGTGGTTCCAGAGATCCTCTGTGTAACTCGATGACACCGGGCCTGCCCCACTTCCTTCCTCCCACACTCAACCTTGCAATGGAACCCTCCCAGGTATTGTGGGTTCCGGGAGTCCAACAGAGTGACGTCCATATACACCCCCTTGCCGATCCCCAATTCCCCACACTCAATCACCATCGCATCACCCAGTCCGTGGTTCCAGGAGATTCCAGTCAGAGTTGAATCCGTTCAGATACACTCGACTTCACCCCCCAACAACCCACACACTCATCCTTGCAACCTCCCCACGGAACATCACACTGGTTCTCCACGGAAGCTCCATCTTGTTCGTTTGACGCCTCAAGACATACTCATCCCACCTTCTTCCATACTTCCCTCACACATAACACAACCTTGCATCCACCCTATGTCCCGATGATCCAGAAGTCCATCTGAGTGAGACGTAGATACTCATCCCTACCCCACTCCCCCCCACACTCTAACCCTTGCATCCCCAGGTCCGTGGTTTCCAGGAGTCCTTTCTGTGTGAACGTCAGATACCTCTCCCTTCCCAGTTCTCCCACACGCAAACTTGCATCCCCAGGAGGTCCGAGTTTCGCAGGAGTATCCATCATGTGTGACTTGAGCTAACTCTCGGCCTATCCCACTTCCCTCACACTCAACCTTGCATCCCCAGGTCCTTTTCACTGGAGTGTCCATCTTGTGTGAGGTCAATACTCTCCATTCCCCACTTTCCTCCCCACACTCAACCTTAACCTTGCATCGCCCTTATCCGTGTTCCAGGAGTCCATCTGAGTGTGACATCATAAAACACCCAGCCTTCCCCACTTCCTGCACACTCAACCTTGCATCTCCCAGGTCCATGGATTCTATGAGTCCATCTGTGAGACTCAGATACTCGTCTCCTTCACCACTTCCCCCCACTCAACCTTGTCATCCCCAGTGTCCTGGATCCAGAGTCGCATCTGTTTGTCGTCAGAAAGACTCTCGCCCTTCCCCACTCTTCCCCAACGACTCATCTTGCATCCACCAGATCCTGAATCCAGTAGTCCATCTGTGTGACGTCAGATTGCACCTCCCTTCCCGGCACGTCGCCCACACACAACCTTGCATCCCAAGGACCGTGGGTTCCAGGATAGTCACAATCTCAGAGACGGTCAGAACACGTTCAGTCCTTCCTCTCTCCGCTCCCTTCCCCACTATCTCCACCACACTCAACCTTGCATCCCCAGGTCTCTGGTTCCAGGAGCCCATCTGTCGACGTCAGAAACTGCTCCCTTCCCCACTTCCCCCACACTCAACTTGCATCCCTTGGCGGATTGTGGTTCCAGAAGAGATCCCATCTGTGTGACGTCAGAGTCTACACACCTTCCTTCCCCCACTTTACCCACACTCAAGCCTTGAGGCATCCCCAGGATCCGTGGTTCCAGGAGTCCTCTGTGTGTACGTCAGATACACCCGCCTTCCCTTCCCCACTGTCCCCCACACACAACTTGCATCAACATGTCCGGTGGTGCCATGATTCCATCTGTGTGACGTCAGATACCTCTCTCTTACCGCGACATATACCATTAGCGTCCTAACTCCCCCTCACTCAACCCTTACATCCCCATGTCGTGGTTTCCAGAGTCCATAGCTTTGTGACGTCAGATGTACCCCCTTCCTTCCACTTCCTTCCCCCCATACTCAACCTTAGCATACCCCAGGACCGTGGATTCCCTGAGTCCATCTTGTGACAACAAAAAACCAACACCGGACCGAACAACACTGACACGAACAACACGGGCACGAACAACACTGACACAAAAATACTACCAACAATACTGACACAAACCCAAACACTGCCCGAAAAAACACTGACACAACAACACAAAAAAAAATTAACGGGTGATTAATTAATTTGCCACCGAAGTGCTATTTTATTGTGAAACCCTATCCATCCTGGGGACGTACCCGGGGAAGCAAGGGATACAAAAAAGGGCCAGGACAGGCCCCAAAAAAGGGTTAAACGGGAATACATATGATTTATACTACTATCAAAATTCATTTATCGTTACAAGCAAATTTGGGAAATTTGCTTAGTAAAACGGGTATCTTATTTTCATTAATAAATATCTTGACTTTCACATAGGTTATTATCGTTTTTCCTGAATTTTTCCCAATAATAAAATTAAGCACATATGTTCAAGAAGGACCATAGCCTGATCACAAAATTTTTCATTTATTTGATCATCTCTTGTGCTCCCAAACGCCAAAGTACTTGAAAACCAACCTAACCTGGCCACTACAACATCATCATCTGTTCACATTGCAATTGCTCCAAAACATACTTATCTATTTTCATGGTTTCAAAGGGGTTTTAATCTACTCGGGCTTCTAACGGCATTCCTATAACAATCTTTTCATTATTTACTTCCTCCAAATTTTATTCCTAATGCAGACACGTTAAAACCAAATTTTATTCTACATTCCCTTTCGATACCCTTTCGGCTAACATATCAACTTTATCAGAAGGAGAAATCCTGTTGGGGGGATCCTACAATTGTACTTAAATTCCTTTGTCCCTAATTTTTTATATCTTTAAAACCTGGCTTTTCCCCAAAAACATGTTCTGGGGTCATTTAAAATTTTAGCCAAGACCTTCAATGATGAATAAACATAATGAGATAAGTCAAGCCAGTGTCATAGGTTTTCTTTTGCGCCATTAGGGTTGCAAACAATTCATTTGCAGTGTAGACGCCCGTTTTAATTCTTAGCCCCAACCAATAAATTTATTATCGTTCTTAAATAGGAGGTGGGAAACAAAGCAATCACCCTGCCAAAGCTCCTGTTTAGACCATCAGTGTATATAACTTTTTAAAAATTGTTACTACCAGCAAGGGGGAGAAATTTCTTCTGAGCTTGCCTAAAAAAAGTTTAAAGGGAAGGGAAACTACAATGAGCTTTCTTGGGAGGGACTTTTAGGGTTTTGATTTAAAGAACACATCTTCCATGGAGGGGTGAAATGCCTTTTTTCCTACGGAACATTCAGCAGGGAAAAAAAATTAATGCAAAATTTCACGTTTTCACAATCCATTAACTGTGTGTATTTACCTCTAGACACTTGGAAGATTCAAGTGACATGCTGGTTCTTTTCTCAACATTTTAAACCGAGTACAGCAACTGGAGGGGTACAAACAAGAACTCGACAAGACGGCTGCCCCAACACTTAATAAAAAAATTCTACATGGTTGATTTTAGCCCAACCCGCTTCATAAATTTTTTCTTACGGTTTTGTTGATTCTGTCTACAGGGACTGATCATACTATTCTTTAAGCGTTTACGTTTCCTCCAGCACCACCACTCCAAATATGCATCCACTTTCCCACTAAGGCATAAAAGTGATAATCTTCT
>NW_026464271.1:0-14208 GCF_026875155.1 Cherax quadricarinatus
TTTTTTGGTAAAATATTATTTTGCTATGCCAAATTTGGCAAGGATTTATTTTAAATTTTTGTATAATAATTTTGAAACCCAAAGGCTGGCTAAAGGTTTGTATTAATGTACATTTGAAGTTTATATTATTTTCTTACATGTAATTGCTAAGCTCAAGTAGCTAGGATTTATTTAAAGGTAAATTGTACTATTTACCTTTATAAAGTGCATAAATTTAGTACAAATCAGTTTATTAAGTTGAATTTAATACATTGCATCTGGCTGAAAATGGGGAAAAATAATATAAAAGGGACAAACATATGGAATATAGAGAAAAGAAAGCTCATTGCAAGCTAGAAAGGGTCATGTAACCAAAGGCATATAATAAATGTTTGGAATTAATAAATTTCAAGAAAATGTGAATACTGATTTTAAAATTGTATTTAGATGCTTTAGGAAATAGATATGATTCATACAAATTATATTAAAACAAATATGAAGGAGATTTGTTAGTAAACTGTGTAGATGAGATTGAAGTAGATCTCATGATTAATCATTATTTGAATTAGAGGAAAAGATTCTTTCTTGTAAAAGTCGCCTTGAATAAATTAAAATGTGAAAAACCAGGCAGTTAATCAGTCTGCTCCAACAAAAAATATGTCTTTGCCAAAACTCCCAGAACTATGTTTACCTGTATTTAACCCTTGGTGAAAATGGGAGGAATTTTGGTCAATTTTTAAAGCAGTGTGCATGACAGGAGTGACTAGCCTGTGAAAACTAAATTATTTTACCTCAAAGGACAGGTAAGAGGAGATGCTCACATACTGATTCAAGCCTTTCCCAATGTAGATGACTCTTACAAGGAAGCAGTTGACTTGTTGAAGGTCACTTGTGGTAATATAGAACAAAGTAGGTTGGATCTAGTGAATATCATTGTTAATTTAAAATCTCCAGATCACACTTACAAAGGTTTACAGCAGTTTAGAATTAAACTGGAGAGCACTCTCAAAACTTTAAGTAATAAATATAATCTGAAGGAATCAGACTGGTTATTGAGTGCCATAGTACAGAATACATTAAGCTGTAAAACACTTGAATGACTCTCGAACAAGTATCACAAAGGTTATTTTGGTCTGGAGGAAATAAGACTAGGTCTACAAGAATTAATTGTGCAGTTGCAGACCAGCCAACTAACTCATTTTAAAGATGCAACACATAATAACTCTGAGGTATCTGTCAAGTTTCAAAAAGGGAAAAATTATCCCAATGTTAATAATCAAAATTCATTCCTAAAAAGAGTTGCATAGGTACATATCAAGTAGCAGGGGAAACAGAAATAATGATTTCTCCACAAGGTGAAGAAGAATAAGTACCTCCTAAGAGTAGCCCAGTTAATAAGAAACCAGTCAAAAAAAGAGAGATTGTCTTTCGCAAGGGTATCATTTTTCTAAGAATTGCAATGCATCCAATTCATGGAATGATAAAGTTGAAGATTGGAGGAACTTGACAGATGTATCAGGTGTTTGGGTAATCACAATGTAAATGGACTGTTATGCCAAATTAAAAATTTGTTATCAATGTCACAAAGGGAAGACACCATATAGTCATGTGTAAAGGTCTATATGATAAGTTGATAATAATGATAATGTGACATCCTGATACAACAGTGGCTAATGGTAAAATTATGCTAATGTTAATAATGATGGTTTTGCTGAAGTAGCCTTACCAATTTTTTTTTTTTTTACCTGTGTTACATGTAAATAATTGATGATAAAAGGAATAAATCAAAAAAATGTAATGCATTATGGACAGGGATCCAGCGTACTTTCATAAAACTTAAATGTTCTTGATGGTATGAAAGTACGAGGGAGATCACAACTTTAAAATTATCTGGTTTTCTCTGGATGAAAGGTCTCATTGTATGACACTGTTTATGTAACTGTCAGGTTGGGCAATGATAAAAAACGTGTTAATGCAGGTAATTGAGATAGACTTCCAGAGAAAATGCCTCAGTGGGCTTAGTAAAGTACAGAAAGACTTTCACATAATGTAAATTTAGCACCCTTCAGGTGTAAGTGATGATTCTGTAGGGCCCAATAATATTTTGTTAGGTAGTGACTATTTTGCCTCCTTTGTAAAGGGTATGGTAAAGAAATGTGGTGTCACCCTTTTTGAAGACTGCAGGAGGCCATGTATGTATTGGTAGGATCCTCGTATTAATAATTCATGACTTAGAGGAAACTACAAATTACTATAACTGTGTGTCTTTTCTCATGAAATCGTGCCCAGTATAATCTTTCATAGAGGATGGTGTGTAGCCAGTGCATAAATTGTGGGAATTAGACAGCTTTGGAATAAATGTAAATGAAGGAAAGTCCAGACGATTCTTTTACTTCAGGAGCAGTACCTGAAAGACGTAAAATTTGAATCTGGACAATACTGGATGCGACTTCCGTGGAGACTGATCCATCCAGAATTGCCCACTAATTACAGAATGGCATATCGACAATTAAAGGCTCAGCTCCGCGAACTGAGTAAGACACCAGAATTGTTAAACTGCCTATAATGATATTAATTACTGAGCAGTTATTATAATTTATAGAAGTTACCTCCTGGCAAAGCCCAAATTTTATGGTCACTATTTGCCCATCCAGGAGTGAAAAAGGATTCTAAAACCACTCCTTTGAGGATTGTGTTTAATTGTAGTGCCAGAGTAACAAAAATGTACCTAGTTTAAATGACTGATGACAGGCCGTCGTTGACGGAAAAATTAGGAGATATCTTATTAAATTTCAGAGTGAAGCCTTATGTCAGCCTTTACGGCTGACATAAGTAAAGCTTTCCTAGAGTGGGTTTACAAGAGGTGACGGGATTGTACCCTCTTCTTTATGGCCTGAGAATCCTATTGCACCCATTTGCCCTCCCCCCCCCCCCACTCTGAAAACCTTTCACTTTAGGAGCGTATTATTTGGTGCTACATCCAGTCCGTTCCTACTTCAAGCGACGATAAATGCACACCTTAAAGTATGGAAAGTCCTTTGAGTAAAGTAATGAGCAAAACATTTATGTGGAACATATCCTGGGTGTGACGTTCAACTGAAGAGGCAAAACTGTTAATGACTTAGGGAGAGCTAATAAAATAATGCAAAGTGCAAATATGCCTTGAGGGAATGGAATAGTAATTCGTCCAAATTAAAGGACAAAGTAAGATTACCTGGCGATGAAGTGCCAAAATGTAGTAATGAATTGGGTTTAACTTGGGATACTGAGAAGATTTGTTAATGTTAAAACCTAATAAATTACAGTATGCCCAATAAATTAACAAGAGAGTTTTGCTGCTGAAGTTCCAATGTTTGATCCACTAGATTTAGTGTCACCCCTTACTGTAAGAGGGAAATTATTAATACAGAAGATGGAAAACTTAAAATGTGGATTGGGATGAAATTCTTACCTGAGGATTCATTAAAGGTGGGATGAATTAATTGGTGGATTATGAGAAAATCCAATGTGGAGTTCCCAAGCCAGGTGCCAATCCAAATGGGAAAAATATTACCTTCCACATTTGTTGTGATGCTTCAAAATTGGGCATATGGAGCAGTTGCTTTCATTCAATGTAATAGTGTTTTTCTTTGGTTATTTTAAAGGTTTTAAAGGTCCCCAATTAAAATATGTACTTTGCCTAGTTGGAATTAACCCATTTTTGTAGGTGTCAAATTAGTAATTATATAAAATAAGTTGGGAGAAAAAATATTAGGACACTGAATTTCGTTGATAATGAGGTATCCTTACAATGGTTCGTAATGGAACAGTAAAATTTGGTAGTACAAAAAAAGTTGCTAAAATTAATCAGAGAAGAGAAGTATAATATTTTGGTCAGATGTTTTAAACTTTAACTATACCGGGTGAGGAGATCCAGCGATTTCTTGTCTCGGGGTTTTCCTTATGTAAATTGTAAATGCTGTACAGGGTTTTAAAGGGACCGAGCTGGTTGGTAAATAAAGCTAATTGGCTGTACAAAGGCGATATTGCTCTGTTGAAATTACTGTGACCCGCTCCAATAGTTTGTCCTCCCTTAGCCATTGTTATAAATAGGTATTCTTCTTTCCAAAAAATAATCATGTAACAAGTTGGTTTTTAAAAATTTTAACAGATGAATAACATATAAGTTTTTCCTCCTCTTGAGTTTGGATAAAGGGGTAAGGAGGAAATTATGGAGATGAGTTAAATGGGGGTGGAAAGAAAAATTGTAAAAGGGTTCCCAAAAATAGAAAAATTTGGGGGGGCTGTTTAGAGCAGTTTTTAATTAGGTGCAGGGAGGTTAAAAATGTGAATTGGGTGTTATGCAAAACCCCCCTTCTTACGCCAAAACTATCTCTAACAATTTGATTTTTAATGTCATAAAAATGTAATGCATGGCAGGGTAAACTAATTAAATTGTATTAGGGAAAATTTCTGGATTCCCAAGGGCGGCAAAGTGTAAAAAGGGTGTTTTAAAATTTTTGTAAAATGTCGCCGTGTGGATGCCAGACCTATATGTACCCAGGTCCCCCACCATTGCAAAGGGGTGTACAATTAGTGAAAAAACCCTTTGATGTAAAAGGTGTAGATTTTGGTCATATTTTAACAGGTACTTCAGTGGTGTTACTGAAAATGTATGTTTGTTTGTTCACCTGACTGCTTAGGGCATTCATTTAGAAGTGGCAAGGACTTGTTGCAGAACAGTTTATACAGCTGTTCGAAAATTTGCAGCTAGAGTTCCCGTCTGGTTTTGATTTTGGTATGCAAAAATTTTGTAGCAGTGCTCAACATTGATAAAATTAAATAAAAGTAACGTGTTCAATCTTGTTAAACCAGCGAGGGTGTAGGAAATTTTTTACTCCTAGAGCCCCTTGGAGGGGGGGGGGCTGTACGAAAGATGATAGGGGACATTTAAGGGTGTTCCTAAAGTATACCGGAAAATAATTAATTTGGGGAATTCCATGCGTGTTAGTGGAGGCAGAAAAAATCATATAAATAATGGGCCCCTCTGTACATGAAATGTAACCCGTGCAGATGTTTAAACCCTTTTCACCCTTTTGTGGAGGAAATTGGAAAATGCCCCCGTCTAAGAGATAAACCGGGAAGAAAGGATGAAGATTACAATGATGCGGCAGTGTTTGTGGTAAAATTTTAAAATGTTAAATAAAGTAATTGATCATTGGGCTAATCTGTGGGCGAAAGGAATATCTTCTTACACTACGTGAACATTTTTATGGTGGACAGAGGCAGTAAATCGACAGAACATTCACAAGGTGAACATTGTGTTGACTGATACTGAAAAACATCGAACATTGTGGCCTCTGGGCAAGTATTGACATTGTACCCAGATGCACAAGGTGTTGTCGGGAAATGTCAAAGTGTTGTGTCGTGGCCAGGAAAGTTTAGCAAAATTAATAAATTGATTCCCTTGGAATTAACTGGTTTTTCAAAAAAACGTAAATGAAAATCTGGGGGAAAAATGACACGAGTGATATGGAAGATAACGTTTGACCAAAGTGATGCCGGAAGATGAAATCGTAGTAAGACCTACTAGGAGAACAGCCACTCAAGCCAGAACTGGCTGGAATCGTCTCCTAAAGGAAGGAGTAATTTGAGTCGTTTAGCAACGAACTCCACCCGGCCACAGTGTGGAAAATACTGTATATTTTCCGGAAATACGGAAATTTATAGGTAAATAGATGCCTATATTGTATTTAATAAAAGTGTTTTTTTTAAAAAGAGAACAGTCGCCATTTTGGTTAATTTGAATTGGATACAACGTTAGTGTAATGGGAAGGAATTTTCGTGCTCTAGAGGTTAAAATTGGGCTGACACCTCTCAAATAGGAGGCGAAATTGTTGGATGTGCATTCCTACATAGCTTGAGATATCAGGCGATTGGACAAGATAGCTCCAGGAACCTCAGATAAGTCTGTTATGTTATAACTGGCCAGTTGTTATTTTCATGTATAGACAGAGGTTTTCTGAGTATAATACACCTTGATTCACAGTCAAATTGGCTGAGTGTTATGATTAAGATATAATCTCCTTCTGTTATATAAATGTGTATTTATATATAATCATTTTTTAATTTTTAAAATACAGTCCACAAATTTATATATTTACCAGCATTCCTGGTGATGTATATTTCATTTATGATTAATAGGTCCAGAGCAAACTTGTGGATATGACAGTGGTAGGTTCGAAGGGGGACATTTTTTGCGACCTAGGTGTCCCAAATTCCTACTGTCTAACTGATAAATAATAATTAAACTTCGTTCATTTACTGTTATGTATATAATGATACATTCAGTTTTAAAAGCAATTTTCCACAGTATTGATGCCACAGTTGTGTAGTATGAATTATAAAAAATTTGCCGTTTTGTTGTTTCGTGGCATACCTCGTTATCGATTTTAGTACTGTTAGATCTATCTACGGTTTATGGCTCTACCCCAACATTTTAGTTGTTGCACAGAGCTTTCTAGGGTTATTCTTGTACTCTTCGATTTTTGAGCAATAGTGCTTTGCCTTTTGCTCCTTTTTTATAAGCCTCTGCCAACTCTGTTCCTGGGTCCAACAGAGCATGTAGGCAAAAATGAATTGCAACAAGCTGGATATAAGAATGTTGAGACAGTATAACAAAGTTAAATTACGTTTATAAAATTGGTTCACCTCAGTGTCCCGAATATGTTACTGCTGGATTTTGTTATGGCCAGGAACCAAACAAGTTACCGTACTAAGAGAGGGAGAACAATTTTGCTAGTACCTACTGTCAGTTTACTGGGAGAGTTCCGGGGATCAAACGCCCCGCGGCCCGGTCTGTGACCAGGCCTCATGGTGGATTCAGCACCTGATAAACCAGGCTGTTACTGCTGGTGCAACGCAATCTCAACGCGTACGAACCACAGCCCGGCTGGTCAGGTACCAATTTTAGGTTGCTTGTCAGTACCTGCTGGAAGACAGCAGGGTTATTGGTAATCCCCCTTAGTATGCTGAGGCAGTTGAACAGTTCGGGCCCCTCGACACTTATTGTATTCTCATAACAGAGCTGGTGACCACCCGGCTTTTCATTGGGGGGATGGTTGCATCGTCTGCGAGTCTTTTGCTTTCGTTGGTGAGTGATTTGTCGTGTGCAAGTTCGGTACTGGTCCTCTTGGGAGTGATTTTTCGCCTAGTGTCTAAGTATAGTGTGAGGATCACTAAGTATATAATCTCCTCACTCGCGCTAGGATTTTCCAGTGTATCTCTGTAGCGCATAGTATCTCTCGCGCCAGCTGGAGCTAGACTGTGCTTGAACGGTCATAGCGGGCTCACCCCCCAGTAATTGAGGGTGTTTTGGTTTTATCTCCGTTATGCGTGCCATGAAGGTTTCTCTGGTACATTTTTGTTGTTAGGTCAGCATTTTCGAAATGCCTTGAAAAAAATGAAAAGGGTTTGTGCTTTGTTAGTGTGGGCAACAATATTCCAGCCTAGATAGAACAAACGACCTGAGAGTGTCATATGGGCTTGGCATCCCTAGTTTTGATGTTCTCATTATCCATCCTGTCATTTTTCTAGCAGAGCGACTGATATAATGTTATGGTACTTTGAAGGTGAGATCCTCCGACATGATCACTCCCAATTTTTTTTTCTTTTTGGGACGTTGTTTTTCGCTCATATTTTGTGGCCGGAATTTTTTTTTCCTTTTGTACTCTGATGAAGTTTCAATTTCCTCTGTTATACCAATATCGAGGAGAGTAGTTGAAATTCTCATCGTTGAACTTCATTATATTTCTGCAGGCCCATGAAAGATTTGGTTGATGTCCACTGCAGCCTTGACAAGGTGTCTGCAATGGAAGACACTGTCATGCAAATTCGGGTGTCATCTGCCAAAGAAGATACGGTTCTGTGGCTGACATCCTTGTTATGTCAGATATGAGGATGAGAAACAAGATGGGAGCGGTAACTGTGCCTTGTTAGGAACAGAGCTTTTCACCTAGCCGCCTCAGACTTTACCTGTTGACTACTACTCTTTGTGTTTATTTGTGAGGAAAAATTATAGATCCATGTACCAACTTTCCTGGTTATTCCTTTAACAGGCATTTTGTGCGTATTACGCCATGGTCACACTTGTCGAAGGCTTTTGCAAAGTCTGTATATATACCATCTGCATTCTTTTTGTTTCTATTGCATCTAGGACCTTGTCGTTGTGACCAGTAGTTGGGACAGCAGGAGCGACCGCTCTAAACCCATGTTGCCCTGTGTTGTGTAACTGATGGGTATGTAGATGTGTGGTGTCTTGCCTTCTTATGACCCTTTTCAAAGATTTTTATGATATGTGGATGTTATAGTGCCATCGGTCTGTAGTTCTTTGCTATTGCTTTACTGCCCCCTATGTGGAGTGGGGCTAGGCTAGGATGAGTTAAAAGGTCGTGATAGATTCTTAATGAACTACGGACTTCCACGAGTCTGGCCCTGGGGCAGAGTGATGTGCATGTCATTTATCGCCTGTTCAAAGGTCATTTGGCGTCAGGATAACAGCAGACAGGCTTGTGTTAACCAAATTCTGTGGCTCTTCATAAAAAATTAATTTTGATCTTCGACTCTCAGTTGGTTGCGGCTTGCTAAAAACTGAGTCATATTGGGAATTGAGTAGCTCACTAATTTCCTTGCTGCCATATGTGTAGGACCCATCTTGTTTAAGTAGGGGCCAATACTGGATGTTGTTCTCGACTTTGATTTGGCTTAGAAAAGAATTACTTTGGTTTCTTTCGATTTCATTTATGGCTTTTAGTCAGAGGGCGTCGTAAGGGGGGGGGGCGCCCCCGGGTGGACACCATTTAAGGGGTTTTTTTGACACCATAGATCCTCTAAAGAAGGTGACACTAATGACCAAAAACCAAGGCTGCAGCAACATAAGAGAAAAATATTCGTTCTATATAGCCTTTATAGGCATTACAATTAAAAATACAGATAGTTCTATATAGGGAAAATCGTTGATTTTGGATGATGTGATTGATGATTTTACTGGATTTCGGCAAGGAAATGAAATATCAGATTCTTTGGATGTTACCTGTACTCAAGGTCAAATTGGAATAGTGTTTTTCTTTATTTTTCATTTTATTTTTTTCTTTGTTGAGTGAATAAATGTAGGTCTGTTGGCTGTACTCAAAGTGGTGTTTGAGTTTATATTTCCTCAATATTACTTCGATTATTTATTTTTATCATTAATGAAGTTCGATTTATGCCTCTTTAAACGTTCTCATTGCTAAACATTAGTCACTGGTCATGCAGCAGTGATGTAACTGGAGTTTACTACCCCCTATCCCCTTTCCCTTTTGGTTTTCATGGGGGGACCCCAAAAGATCCCACCCCAGGTGACACCAATGTTTTCCGCCCCATGACACTAACTCTAGCTTTCCTCCTTTTAGTTTTTCCCCGCAAATTCCTGACTCCTATAAGATTCCTTTAGTTTAAAGTTCCCCTTTTTGCTAATTTCTCTGACCATGTCGCCCAAACCGTTTTTTCAAAATATTGGGCCTTTTTTAAAGTCGCTCTGTTATTTTTTTTTTCCTTTCGCCGTAAAGGGAGCGCCTGTCTCTTTCTTTTTTACATCTACCCTCCTTTTTTTTTAAAGGAATAAGCCTTAACATACATCGAGTGCCACCGAGTTAATCTGTTCTAGGCATAATTGGGCCCTCTGTTGCATAGTCTATTTTCCCCAACTTATATCGTTTAAGTTTAGTTTACAGGTCCCGCTTTATGTTCTTGTTATTGAAGTTGAATTTTGGTGAAGGCTCCTTCGTGGCTAATCTCAATTTGTTGGTCTGGTTCTCCGCGCATACATGTCTGAACCTCGATTTTGTTGTGATCTGAGTATATTTTTTTGATTGGTGACATTTCGTATCAGATCATCATTGTTAGTGAAGATGAGGTCTAGTGTATTCCCCAGTCTAGTAGGCTCTATTATTTGCTGGTTTAAGTTGAATTTTGTGCAGAGATTTAAAACCCGTGTGTGTGTGTGAGTTCTCGTCAGAGCTGCCTCCTGGTGTTATCACTGCAACAACAATTATTTGCTATATTCCTCCATTTTAGGTGCCTCAAGTTAAAATCCCCCAGAAGCAAGATGTTAGGGCAGGGGCTGGAAGATTTTCCAGATAGTGGTCAATTTTTAACAGCTGTTCCTGGAATTGCTGGGACTTTTGCATCCGGAGGCTTGTAGACTACCACAATGACTAGGTTTTGGTTCTCGATCTTTACTGCTAAAACTTCCACCACATCATTTGGGGCATTTAAGCAGTTTTGTGTAAATATGTAAACTCTGCGAAATACAGGCCAACCCCTTCCCCCCTCCTTTGCCCGTTCACTCTGTCGCATCTGTATAGGTTGTAACTTGGGATCCATTTTCGTTGTCCTAGTGACCTTTACGTGGGTCTCTGTGAAAGCCCGGAACATTGCATTTGCCTCTGCAAGCAGTCCCCGGATGAAAGGTAATTTTGTTTGTTGCTGGCTTTAGACCCTGTATATTTGCAAAGAAGAATGTCTTCGGACTGGGGGTACTGGGGGGGGGGACTTTTTTTCCGGCACTATTATCTGTATCTGTTGGTTTGGGGTGAAGGCCATCGACAGTGGTTCCACTCCAGAAATGACTGGATTTGGCGTACGATTTCTGCCATTTCCTGCCATTTTTTTCCTTCCTGGCACTAAAAAGCTTCTCCCTCTTGAGTGGCTTTTGGCTACCCAGGTTTTTTCCCATGGCCTGGATGTTTTTTTATCTTTTTGTCTCCTTTAGATGGTGTGCCTGGCAATTTAATTATAGCACAGTCTTTCCTGTACTGAAGAGGGACACATTTCAGGGTGAAAAGGCTTACAGGAAGGGGGTTTGCATTTTCCTGTTGGCCTATGGGCACGGCATTTTCTAGGGTGATCAAAGTTGCAAATCCCATCTGTTTTTCCAGATTTCCCATGCCTGCAGATACCAAGTGCATAGTATGTCCACAGGCTTGTTTCCGTTGCCTTGGGTTTTTGTGACAGTATTCCTGTTGGTGCATGTTTACCCGTCTCATTCCTATCCTCACTAGTACTAACAATGGAACTTCACCAGTTGTTTCTGGTAATATATCCTCACTATTGCTAGTGGAGTCCCTTGTTTGCTATCTCCTGTGGTATTACTAGTTTGTAATATTGGATTTATCTCGTCCTTGACTACACTTGTTTCCCCACTACAGCTCCTGTCTCCTCGAGGCCATTTATATGCATTCCCTCATGGTACATTTACTGTCTCCCAGGACAACACCTCCAGCTTCACCATTACTGTCTACCAGGACAGCACTTCCAGCCTCACATTTACGGTCTACCAGGGCAGCACCTCCAGCTTTGCCGTTTCTGACTACATGGCCAGCACCAAAGGGCGGTACCATCCGGCCCAGACTTTTTATTTCCCATCTGTATAGAATGCTTCCATTTTTTCTATAAAGGCTGCTTTGATGTTTCCTTTTTGATACCAATGTGATTTTAGTCCACAGATTGATCTCATTTGGGCATACCCAAAAACACTTCACTGATTTAATACTGCTTGTCTTCTAAACACATTTTATTGTACAGCACATGTCATACCCTGTCATAGCATGAGCCAGTTCAAGAAGAGGGCCAAAATGTACTTAACCCTTAAATTGTCCAAGCAATCTACGTTCACAGGGGAGTGCTCCAAAAGTAGAATCTACGTTTTTTTTTTACATATTTTCAAATATAACAAACAAAAAAAAGTAGATAAAAGGGTTTTTTTACACGTTTTCAAATGTAAAAAAAAAAAAAAGATTACTTATTTTACATACTTTCAAATGTTGAAAAAACGTAGATCTACGTTTGGAGTTTCAGGAATATGGCTACAGAAAGGGAAAAGAGTGATTTCATGTATATCTATTGTACATGTACAATGATCTGATACTTGAGTTTACCTGGGGAGGGTTTCGGGGCTCAATGCTCCCGCAACCCGGTCTGAGACTAGGTCTCGTGGTGGATCAGGGTCCGATCAACCAGACTGTTACTGCTGGCTGACATAAACCAATGTACGAACCACAGCCTGGTTGATCAGGTACTGACTTTAGAGCAGTTGAACAGTTTTGGGCCCCTGACACTTATTGTGTTGGGGAATGTTGCATCTCCTGACAAGTCTTTTGCTATTGTAGGGAGTGATTTTTGTGTGTAGGTTTGATACTAATCCCTCTAGGATTTTCCAAGGCTCTGGTAGCTAAAGCTTTCACTTCACACGGCGAGGGTCTGGGTTCGATTCCGAGGCAGGTTAGAAACATTGGGCGTGTTTCTTTACACCCGTTGTCTATATTTACCCATCAGTAAAATGGGTACCTGGGTGTTAGTCGACTGGTGTGGGTCGCATCCTGGGACACTGACCTAATTTGCCCGAAATGCTCAGCATTACAAGCTAGTAGTACGTATGTCATAGATGTCAGCTAGGCCTGTATACCATGTACATGGTACCGTGTACTTGTAGTAAATGATATTATTATTATTATTATTATTATTATTATTATTATTATTATATTATGTCTGTCTCACCTGCTTTCCAGGGAATACAGATCAAGGGTCTTCAACTGTTCCCAGTAATTTAGGTGCATTATCGTACTTAAGTGTGCTGTGAAAGTTTTCTGTACATTCTTCAGGTCAGCAATTTTGCCTGCCATGAAGGGGGCAATTTAGTGTACAGCAGTATTAAAGCCTAGAGAGAACAAGCGATTTGAAGAGAATAATCATTCAATTCAATTCAAGTTTATTCTCTATAAGGGTTACAATGTAGGGTTTACAGGTTTTGGGTATTGTGTGGTTTACATGTTATAAATTACTAATTACAGAGGAGGCCACTAGGACACCTAGCCTGGCTAAGCATTTGGAGCAGACTTAGATTAATTCTTTACATTAAATCCTTACAGATTATGGTATTAAGGCTAAGTGACTACATCATAATTTGTGAGTTTAGCAATGTGAATGCTTTTGTTTTGGCACAATACAAAGTGTCTATATTGGAGTATCATAGGCAAACTTATGACTAGTTAGGATTTATTATTTTAAGATTAAGATTAGTATTTCTGGGTTTATAGTCAGCAGGTGAGTATAATTGTGAACCACCAGGTGGTTATCATGTAGTTAGTTGTCGGGGTGGATCAGGGAGATAAGATTTTTCTAACAGTAATTTTGAAAGTGATGAATGTGTCTGCAGTTCTAGAGTTTTCAGGTAGGGTGTTCCAGATTTTAGGTCCTTAGAAATACATTGACTTTTTGTAAAGGTTTAGTCGAACACGGGGAATGTCATAGAGATGTTTATGTCTGGTGTTATGCCTGTGGATCCTGTCACAACTATCAAGAAAGCATTTTAGGTCAAGGTTAATATTGGAATTTTAGGTCCTGTAGATATAGATTGCTCAGTAGTAAGTGTGGATGTTCTGGAACAGGAGTAAGTTTAGTTTATGAAGAGTGGGGGGGGGGTGTTGCCAGGGATGGGATTTAGTGATTATTCTTACTGCGGCTTTTTGTTGGGTTATTATTGGCTTTAGGTGTGTTGCTGCAGTTGAACCCCAAACACAGATAGCTAGGTGAGTATGGATATAAGTGAATGGTATAGTGTGAGAAGGGCAGTTGCGGCACGTAGTATCGTATCCTGGAGAGGATCACCACCATTTTGGATACTTTTTTTGTTATGTGTTGGATATGGGTGCTGAAATTTAGGTTGTTGTCGAGGTATAGGCCAAGGAATTTGCCCTCATTATATCTGGTAATTAGTGTGGTGTCGATCTTAATGTTAAGTTGCGCAACACCTGCTCTGCTCCCAAATATAATATAGTAGGTTTTGCCAGTGTTAAGTGTAAGTTTATTGGCTGTCATCCAAATCGATATTTTGAGCAGCTCCTCTTTAACAAGGTGTTGAGGGTGGCAAGATTAGGGTGGGAGATGACATAAGTCGTGTCGTCAGCAAAGAGAATGGGTTTCAGATGTTGGGATATGTTTGGAAGATCATTGATGTAAATGAGGAAGAGCAGGGGTCCAAGGACACTTTCCCTGCGGAAACTCCAGTAACAAGTGGCCGTATTGATGAGGCTGTTTCTTTAATGGTGACATTTTTGATACCTATTAAAAGGTAGGATTTAAAATATGCAAGCGCATGGCCTCTTATACATAGTGGTCAAGTTTGTGGAGTAGGATGCCGTGGTCTACTGTGTC
>NW_026464272.1:0-14692 GCF_026875155.1 Cherax quadricarinatus
TTTTGCGCTTCAGGAGATGTGCCTGGTGTTATACTCACCCCAAGTTCTTTTTTCTTGAGTGAGGTTTGTAGTCTCTGGCCCCCTAGACTGTACTCCGTCTGTGGTCTTCTTTGCCCTTCCTCAATCTTCATGACTTTGCACTTGATGGGGTTGAACTCTAGGAGCCAGTTGCTGGATGGACCAGGTCACAGCCTGTCCAAATCTCTTTGCAGATCTGCCTGGTCCTCGTCCGATGTGTGTGTGTGTGTGTGTGTGTGTGTGTGTGTTCACCTAATTCTGGTTGCAGGGGCCGAGCCATAGCTCCTGGCCCCGTCTCGTCGCTGGCCCGTGAGCTTTATCGCATCTCTTCTTAAAGCTATATATGAAACCTGCCTCTACTACCACACTCTAGAGATTGTTCCACTTCCTGACAGATCTAGGGATTGAAAAAATACTTCCTAATATCCCTGTGACTCATTTGAGATTTCAGCTTCCAGTTGTGACCCTTTGTTGCTGTGTCCCAACTCTAAAACACCCTGTTCCTTTCCATCGTCTCAATTCCTCTCAGTATTTTATATTCCATTATTATGTGTCCTCCTATCCCTCTTGTCCTCAAGTGTCGTCAGGCTGATATCCTTAACCTCTCCTAGTAGGAAATACCCCTTAGCTCCGGGACTAGCCTTGTTGCAGACCTTTGTTCTTTAATTTCTTGACGTGCTTGATCACGTGTGGGTTTCATACTGGTGCTGCATACTCCAATATGTACCTGAGGTACACGGTGTACAAAGACTTGAAGGATACCTTACTCAATTGTCGAAACGCTATTCTTAGGTTTTCCAGGCGAGTATATGCTGCAGCAGTTATTTAGTTGATGTGCGCCTCAGAAGTGCTCGGTATTATACTCACCCCAAAATCCTTTTCCATGAATAAGGTTTGTAGTTTTTGGCCCTCTAGCCTGTACTCTTTCTGCTGTCCCCTTTGACCTTCCCCATTCTTCATGACTTTTCACTTGGTGGGGTTAACAACCTGAAATTCAACACCCATATCCAACACATAACAAAAAAAGTATCCAAAACTGTTGGGATCCTCTCTAAGATACATTACTACGTACCACAATCAGTCCTACTCACACTATACTATTCACTCATCTATCCCTACCTCACCTATGCTATTTTTGCCTGGGGATCAGCAGCAGCAACTCACCTAAAGCCGATAATAACCCAACAGAAAGCCACAGTGAAAATTATCACGCAGTCCAATGCAAGACAGCACACACCTCCACTCTTTAAAAACCTGAACCTACTCACCGTACAGAACATTCACACTTACTATTGTGTAATCTACATTTACAGAACCATAAACTCTAATTTTAACCCGGAACTAAAATAATTTCTTGATAGGTGCAACAGGACCCATAGACACGGCACCAGACACAAAAATCTCTATGACATTCCCCGTGTCCGGCTAAACCTATACAAAAATTCCATGTACATAAAGGGCCTAGAATCTGGAACTCCTGCCTGAAAACTCTAGAACCGCAGACTCAACCATTATTTTCAAAACTGCCGTTAAAAAAAAATCTCATCTCCCTAACACACCCCATCATCAGCTAACCAAATGAAACCACCCAATTCTCTTTTTGTTCATAAACACATCCAAAACAATATAGACGTACCCGTTATTTGTAATTCCCTCATAATTTTCCAAATACATCCACCCAAAGGACTGTAAACATACAATTCCTAATATAGCTATTGCCTTTTAAAAATCTTATGTTAGCCCTTATTAAATCATAAGTTAATTTTCCCATTTTGTCTAAAATACTCCTCCATATGACTTAAATACAAACAATGTATCATGCCAAACAAATCGAATCCCTTTAAACTAAATCTGCCATTTGTACCAATATTAAATGATTTTACTACCTATTTTAAACCTATTCATGTATTTTACCAACTGAGAATGATCTAATTAAGTACCTAATAATATGTTTTAAATATACTGCTCAAAATAGCGTAAGAACTAGTAGAGTCTGCCGGAAGTACCAGGCACGCTAGCGCCATCTTTGTAATTTAAATCTTATAACATGTAAACCACACATTGTAAACTTTACAAGGAAATAAATATTTGTATTTGTATTTTTTTATTAACAAGCTCTGTACAATAAAAAAAAAACAATCATACGTAAAATATGTGACAAATGTGAAAGGAAGAAGCAACTGTGAGAGATTAATAGAAAATTAAATAAAGTGAAGGTATACCTGGAGTTCACCTGGAAGGGCTGGGGGTCAACGCCCCCGCGGCTCGGTCCGTGACCAGGTGGTGGATCAGGGAATGATCAACCAGGCTGTTACACGTAATCCGACGTATGAGCCACAGACCGGTTGGTCAGGTACTGACTTAGGTGTCTGTCCAGCGCCTTCCTTTACCACCGGAATTGAATTTAATAATTATTTATTGACTAAAAACCTGCAGTCGTAAGTTCATTTTGCAAATGGCAAAAAACCTAACTTAACCTATCCCAAATTAATCTAATCGAATCTAACATACCCTATTCTAACCTAAACCAATCTTACCTAGCCTAACCTATTCTAATCCAACTTTACCTAGCCTAATCTATTCTAGCCCAAATTCATCTAACCTAACCCACTCTAACTTACATTAACCTAACCAATTCTAACTCAGCTTAACCTAGCCTAACCTATTCTAACCCAAACCTAACCTAATCTAACCTACATTACCCTAACCAATTCTAACCCAACTTAACCTATTCTAAACCAATCTCACATAACTTAGCCCAATCTAACCGAACCTATTCTAACCCAGCTCAGTCTAGCACAGTCTAACTTAACCTAACCTAACCAACCAATCTAACCTGACCTAACCATTTCTAGCTCAACCTAACACATTCTAACAAAACCTAACCTGTTATGATCCAACCTGTCCTATTCTAAACTAACCTATTCTAAGTCAAACTAACCTAACCCAATCTAGTCTAATCTAACCTTACCTAACTGAACCTAAGCTAACCTAACCTAACCCAACCTAACTCACCCTAAACCAAACATATCCTAACCTAATCTAGCCTTGCCTAACCTAACTAACCTAACATATCCCAAACTAACCTAATCTATCATAACCTAATCTAAGCAAATCCAGCCTTACCTAGCCTAAGCTAACCCAGCCTAACCTATCCTAATCCAGCATAACCTAACCCAACCTTGATTGAATTATTATGTGAGCAATTACCTCCATGAGGTTTACAGGGTATTACCTGAATTATTACAGGCAAATAATTTGGGTGAGGTAAGTGGGACTTAGTCACAGTAGGTCGCCTACTGTGACTAAGTTGCTCTAAACCTATATTAATTGCAAATGAAATGTACATACACACCAGGGATTCTGGTAAAATTTAATATAAATTTGTGGACTGTATATTAAAATTAATAAATGATTACATATACACATTTATATAACAGGATAATTTAAAATCATAACACTCACCAATTTGTCTGGAGATTACTGTGTATCATGTACAGAACCCCCTCTAACTAAATTTATGATGATAACACTGGCCAGAATTACAAACATAATTTAGATAGCTTATCTGAGGTTCCTGGAGCTGTCCTGTACATCTGTTTAATGCTCAAGTTATGCAGGACTGTACATCCAACAATTTTGGCTCCTATTTGAGAGGTTTTAAGCCCAATATAACCCCTAGAGTGACGAAAATTAAGCATATTACATTAGAGTGCCTGTACCACATTCAAAAAAACAATGGTGACTCCTCCCCCTGCTCGTCAGCGCAGGCGCAGAGCTTCCCTGTCGATTCTCTTATTTAAAATGCCCTCAACAGAACAATAGTAACATATTAATCAGGTTTATTTACACAGCATAAATTTTGGGAAATTATTTTCCACACTGTGGCCGGGCGGAGGTCGTTGCTAAACGACTCAAATTGCTCCTTCCTTTAGGAGACGATTCCAGCTGGTTCTGGCTTGAGTGGCTGTTCTCCTAGTAGGTCTTACTACAATTTCATCTTCCTGCATCACTTGGTCAGCATTACCTTCAATATCACTCGTGTCACTTTCCCTTAGATTTTCATTTATATTTGATTGAGGGCCATTTAATTCCAAGGGAATCAATTTATTAATTGTGCCTAAACTTTCCTGGTCATGACACAATACTTTGACATTCCGGACAACACCTTGTGCATCTGGGTACAATGTCAATACTTTGCCCAGAGGCCACAATGTTCGATGTTGTTCAGTATCAATTAACACAATGTCACCTGGTTGAATGTTCTGTCGATTTAATGCCTCTGTCGCACCATAAAAGTGTTCACATAGTGTAAGAAGATATTCCTTGTCACACATTAGACCAACGATCAATTACTTTATTTAACATTTTAAATTTATCACACAACACTGCTGCATCATTGTAATCTTCATCACTTTCTTCATGATTATTTCAATAGACAAGGGCAGCTTCCAATTTCCTTCCATATATTAGGTGAGAAGGTGTTAATACATCTGCATCAGGTGTATCACTCATGTACGAGAGAGGCCCGCCTATTATTTATCCGATTTTCCTCCTCCACTAACACTGCACGGAATTCTTCCAAATTCTCTTCTGGTGTAGTACTTTATGGAGACACCTCTTCACAGTGCCTATCAGTCTTTCGTACAGCCCCCCATCTGCCAAGGGGCTCTAGGGGTAATAAATTTCCAGGTACACCCTCGCTGGGTTAACAGAGATTGAACATCATTACTATTATTTAATTCTATCAAGTGTTGAGCACCTGCTACAAAATTTGTGGCATTATCCGAAATCATCAATCTCGAAACAGCTGTATAAACTGTTCTGCAGACAAGTCCTGAACCACTTCTAAATGAACTGCCCTAGTAGCAGTACAAGTGAACAAGCATACATACACTTTCAGAGGCATGGACATAATTGGAGAAAGAGACTACATTGTAGGTACAATTCAGTCTGGAGAACATAAAGTAGTCATTGGAGTGATGTATAACCCACCACAGAACTGCAGAAGGCCAAGAGAGGAGTATGAAGAAAACAACAGGGTGATGGTGGACACACTGGCTGAGGTGGCAAGAAGAGCTCACTTGAGCAGACCAAAGTTACTGGTAATGGGCGATTTCAACCACAGGGAGATCGACTGGGAAAACCTATAGCCACATGGGGGTCCCGAAACATGGAGAGCCAAGATGATGGATGTGGTACTTGAAAACCTCATGCATCAACATGTCCAGGGACACAACCAGAGAGAGAGGGGAGGATGAGCCAGCAAGACTGGATCTTGTGTTCACCCTGAGCAGTTCAGACATTGAGGACATCCTGACGAGAGGCCCCTTGGAGCTAGCGATCACGTGGTTCTGAGTTTTTGATTATATAGTAGAGTTACAAGTGGAGAAGGTAACAGGAACTGAAGGGGACAGGCCAAACTATAAAAAGGGGGGACTACACATGTATGAGAAACTTCCTGCAGGAGGTTCAGTGGGACAGAGAAATGGTAGGAAAATCAGTAAACGAGATGATGGAATATGTGGCAACAAAGTGCAAGGAGGCAGAGGAAAGGTTTGTTCCCAGGGAAACAGAAATAATAGGAAGACCAAAACGAGTCCTTGGTTTACCCGAAGGTGTAGGGAGGCAAAAACTAAGTGCAACAGAGAATGGAAAAGATACAGGAGGCATAGGACCCAGGAAAACAAGGAGATTAGTAGAAGAGCCAGAAACGAGTATGCACAGATAAGGAGGGAGGCCCAGCGACAGTATGAAAACGATATAGTCTTGGGTAGCTTGGCAGGGGTATTGGAATACCCCTGCCAAGCTACCCAAGACTCTATAACCCCACCTGGTAGATCATCAGATGCAGCATTCTCCACCCGACCTCAACATACTGAACATGACTATAAATACTCTCGTACCTTCCAACCCCAGGTAGATCCGTGTGTGACTTGAAAAAGCCCACTGTGTGGGTGAAACGTTGTCAATAAAGGATCACATTATACTGCATTTGTGTTTATATTTCCATTGTGTCGGTATTTTATACCATTTATTTCCACTGTCTACTCCTGGTGATGTCCTTGATGGTCGTGGTTGTGGTGTAATTATAGGCTTCTTCCTGCTCGCACTCAGAATCTGCAGCAATGAGTTTCTTGAGGAAGAATGCACTATAATTGAACAAGTATTTTCTAAACTCCACTATCCTCGTCACTTCATCAGAGACTGCAGACGGCGGGCATTAAACATCTTCAACACACCCAGAGAAGACATTGCCGAGAAAAGATACATAGTCCTCCCCACCAACTCCATTGCCAAACATGTTTCCAACATCTTTTCCAATACATCATTCCAAGTATCTACCTCCACAACCACGACCATCAAGGACATCACCAGTAGTAGACAGGACAAGCTTCCATCCTCTGCAGGGGTATACATAATCCCTTGTAATGACTGCAACAAATTGTACGTGGGCGAAACATCAAGAGACCTCCAAACACGTATTTCAGAACACCAATATGCAAGCAGGACTGACGATACAAGGAATGCCTGTGTACAACATCGCAATTCACACAACCATTTAATTAACTACAGAAACTCAAGACTTATCGCCACAGAAGACAACACCCAGTACCGAAGAATCCTGGAATCATCGCTTATCTCTATAACCAACAATTTCAACCAGAACAACGGCTTCTATGACATAGCTGAACCACTCGCCAAGAAACTTCTTCATCGCTATCCCACATTAGAACATAGAACACTGCAGGTCTACTCACAACTTGTCCAATACCCCTGCCAAGTTACCCAAGACTATAACCCCACCCGGTAGATCATCAGATGCATTATTATTATTATAAAAGGGAAGCGCTAAACCCGGAGGATAATCATCAGAAGCAGCATTCTCCACCTGACCTCAACATTCTGAACCTGACTATAAATACTCCCGTACCTTCTACCCCAGGTAGATCTGTGTGTGACTTAAAAAAGCCCACTGTGTGGGCGAAACGTTGTCAATAAAGGATCACATTAAACTGCATATGTGTTTATGTTTCCATGACAGAATCAGTAATGATGATAGAGTCAAGCTCAGTGTCATAAGTTAGCTTTAGCGCCATTAGGATTGCAAACAGTTCAGTTTGCAATGTAGACGCCCAGTTTTTAATTCTTATGCCTAACTCAACAAATTTATTATCGTTCTTAACTAGAGAGGTGGCAGCAAGAGCAGATGCAGCCCTGCCAGAAGACTCCAGTTTAGATCCATCAGTGTATATAACTTGTGATAACTTATTACTGCCAGCTAGGCGAGAAATTTCTTCTTGAGCAGTTGCTTTAACAAGTGATTTAAGGAAGGGATTACTAGCAATGAGCTTCTTGGGAGGGACTTGCAGGTATGTGATATTAAATGAACACATCTTTCATGGAGGGGTGAAATGCTCTTGTTGTCTACAGTGATACAGTTCATTCAGGTTATAAAACTTATTGCAACTGCACGTTTTCACAATCCATTTAGATCTGTGTATTTACTTCGAGACACTTAGTAAGATTCATTGTGACAGTGTCTGGTTCATTTCTTAACATCCTAATACCAAGTTCAGTATTAATCTCAACAATCCTATCACTGATACTAGAAATACCAAGCTCCTTCCTCATGTTAAGAACTTTTGTAGATCTGGGACAGCCAAGAATAATCCTGAGAGCTTCATTTTGCATTAACTCCAAGGGTCGGAGAGAACTTTCTCTAGCTAATATCAACATGGGAGCAGCATAATCAATTAAGGACCTAACATAGGCTATGTACATCATTCTCACGATTCTCACATTAGCACCATATTATTATTATAATAAAAAAGAAGCGCTAAGCCACAAGGGCTATACAGCGATTAGCACCATAGTTGGGGTTGTAACCAGCAACAGCTTTGAGAACCTTTAGCAAGAGATTGAGGTAGAAAGGGCTGAGGGGAGCGCTAAAGGTATCATCATCAGAGTTTGTGGAGTAAGTCAGTTGTCAAAAAGTCAATGAGAGAGTCCAGATGAAAGGAGGGTCCATCAGCAAGAAGGGAAGGTAAAGAGAGAGCAGCAGAGCAAAGACGACGTTGGAGGTAAATTCTGTTTGCTCATTGATAGAGTGGGTTTGTTTTAAAGGAATGTGGCTAACCGATACTGGTACCTGACAATTCTCACAGAGAGGAGCAGGGTGCCTCTCCATGAGATATCCATGAGTAAGACGAGTGTGGCCAATGCGAAGGCGGGAGAGAGTAGTCTCCCAACTTCGACACTCATGACAAGAAGACGGCCAGTAACCTATACTCGGTTTAATAGAATGAAGTTTGTTATTGAGCAGAGCAGATCAACGTTCTTGCCAACGGGTGTGAAGGTGAGTACCTATAACAGCAAAATAGTCCATGAATGGAACACCTCTATATGAAACTGGAAGGTCATGTACTGCTGACCATGCAGCAGTGTCTGACTGTTCATTGCCCTGTGGGAGGGGACTGAAGAGGCAGAAACCTGGGAGGTGGCAGAAGAGGAAGAAACTGGGAAGGGGACAGAGGAGAAAGGCACAGCACGAGGAGGAGGGTGAACCTCCACACTTGTAACAGAGCCAGTGAGAAGGGAAGAACTAGGTACAGAGACTGGGAAGGTAAAATATGGAGGTGGAAGAAGTGAAGGAGGGGTTAAAGAAGATTTGAGCAATTGAGATTTTTTTTGGACTTTTGAGAAGTAGAGGGATGATTGGGAGGTGTCGTACGAAGTCTTGTTGATACCGGGGCTTGCAAGGGAGAACACAAAGAAGTGAGAACAGACTGAGGTGTTGAAGTAGGACTTCTGAGCCCAGGACAGCAAAAGAATTAGAGACAAGTGACTATGGGAGGGGTAACCACAAAGGAAGTTGCAGAAGATGGGACCACAGAAGTGGGAGATGTTTAGACACACTAGAATAAGAATACGGGCAGTCTCCCTTGGAGGCGCAGTTGAAAACTGCCATAGAATAAGGAGACCTTCAGCTTCTTTAGGCAAACAGATTTCTCGCTCATTTAAGTAGACCTGGCAACAGTGAGAGTAAGAAGGGTGAGCCTCATGACAATTAAGGCAAGAGGGAGGTTGACTACAAGACGTATTAGAATGGTCATCAGCGCCACAGACTGGGCATTCGGCTATAGATCTGCAATATTTTGCAGGGTGACCAAATCTCCAGCAGTTTCTACATTGTTGTGGTGTAGGGATCACCTTTCGAACGTGTAAATGATGTCCTGCTACATAAACAGAGGATGGGAGTTCACGGCTGTTGAAAGTTAATCAAGCCACATTGCAAGGGTAATGTCTCCGCCCACAGGCAGGAAGGACGTGTCTACTTTGAGGATTGGGAGATCTTGGAGTTCCAGCTGTTCAAGAATGTCATTGCCACATGTCTGGAAATTCTGTTGGATTTTGGTATGGGGCAGAATAACAGCACCACTACAAGAATTGAGGGAATGATGTTTTTTCGAATGTGACAGGAATAGTATCGATATGTGAAAGAAGAGAAAGATCACGAGCTTGGGTGGCATTCTGGACAGTGATGATGCAGGCATGGCTCTTGAGAGCATGAAAGTAAATATCTCTACCAACATGGCGTAGGAGCGCCTTGCTAATACTATGGTCGGAAAGATAGGCAATAGAGGAAGCCGGTTGTAAAGTAATTAGTCAATTGTGCATTCCAAAACTGAGCGCGGAAAGGGAGAGTACGATGTATTGGTCTTTTCTGAGTAGAACGAGAAGGTGGCAAAGAAGTATCATCAGGCAATTGTCATTGGCGTTTAGGAGTGGGACCGGAGTTGGTCCGACGTGGGACGGGCTGGCGATTCGAAAATTGCTGTACCATAGATTGAGAGGCCGGAAGCATAGTCAAAGGAGAGTGGAGGTCAGACAAATCAAAGGAGTCAGTCGAAACCCTGGCACCTGAAGTGGGTGATGAAACAGCACCAGCAAAAGGTACAGGGGTCTTAGGAGTGTCCGAAGAGTGGTCAAAAGTTGAGGCGGGGTCAGAACGGGGTGCGGTAACAAGAAGGGGCCCGGGGGTAGTGGGGTCATGGATTGGGTCCTCCATGGTTAGGTTTCTTTCTTTTTGTTTATAAGAAAAAAAAGAAAGAAGAAAAAAAAAAAAGAATAAAAAGAGGGGGGACCAGGAAGAGATAGTTCCTAGGAGGAATGAAAGGGCCAGAAATCTCCTTCCACACCCAAGAGAGCTTCAGCACTGCAAGTAGTGTAGATGCAGCATGGAACCCGTGCCATACCCTACCCTTTATGCCAGTAAACCAGCAATCTGGGATAGCAACCTCACATCTGCTGAGCTACCTCGGAGGACAAAAGAGAGGGTGGCCGGATATCCACCACAGAGCATATCTCCCTCGGCCACCACCCCCAAAATCCAAAAGGCAGCCTCCAGAGATACACCCGTCGTCCAAAAGACACCCAAAGCCACTCGTTGGGAGGCCGGAGAGGGATTGGGGCATCCCTAGGTGATCCAGATTCCACGGCAAACTACACCACCATCAAGAACCTCAATGGAATGGGATGGACCCCAGTACCCATTCCCCTACCCAGGAACTAGTGTGCCTGAGGGAAAAATCCCAAAGGCCAAAAAGAGGAAGGGCAAAAGGGAGAGGTGGGGAGGAGGAGGAAAGGAAGAAGGGAGGATGGGGAGGATGGGATAGGGAAGGGGGGATTGGGGGGTAATTAGGTTCAGTCTGAGGAATGAGACCAACAGGTCTAATTCCTCAGACCAAGAGACTCTTTACCATGCCAAGGAGCCCCCCTTGAAGAGGATTGTCAGTTATAGTGGAAGGTCTATGTGGGGTGCCCCGGTGGCCTGGTGGCTAAAGCTCCTGCTTCACACACGGAGGGCCCGGGTTCGATTCCCGGCGGGTGGAAACATTCCGACACGTTTCCTTACACCTGTTGTCCTGTTCACCTAGCAGCAAATAGGTACCTGGGTGTCAGTCGACTGGTGTGGGTCGCATCCTGGGGGACAAGATTAAGGACCCCAATGGAAATAAGTTAGACAGTCCTCGATGATGCACTGACTTTCTTGGGTTATCCTGGGTGGCTAACCCTCCGGGGTTAAAAATCCGAACGAAATCTTATCTTATCTCTTATCTTACCCACTTGATCTGTGAGGAGTCTCAATAGTAGCAACTAAATCACTAAATTTTTGTGTGCCAATGGACTCGTAATTCTTATACCATTGATCCAAGTGGTTAATAGTTATCTCTGTGCTCTTGGTTAAGAATAAGTTTCCTCCTCCTGTATTTAACTCCTTGATTACTGGAGATGTGATCAAAATTGACAGTTGTGAGTCTGGGGAAGTGATCAAATAGAAGATCATCAACTACGGCAGTCATGCATCGTTATGATGTACTAAATCCAAGGCACAGATCTAGTATGCCACCATATAAGTGGGTAGGCTCAGTAGTGCCCACAATTCGAACATTATCATGCTCACTTAGCAATTTCACTAGTTTAGTTCCATTGGTGTGTTATATTATTATTATAATAATAAAAAGAAGTGCTAAACCACAAAGGCTATACAGCACTGCAGGGCAGGAAGGAAGCAGGGGTATCAGTTGGCAAAAGGGAGAGGGATAATTAGTAGGTTATGGAGAACAGTGGGGCAGTGGATAGTGCAAGGGTAGAGGGTAGCAAGAGATTGAGGTAGAAAGGGCTGAGGGGAGTGCAAAAGGTATCATAAGAACATAAGAACATGAGAAAGAAGGAACACTGCAACAGGCCTACTGACCCAAGCGGAGCAGGTCCATGTTTCTCCCCCCGGATTAGACCAATGACCCACACCCCGGATTATCCCAATTCAAATTCAAATTCAAATTCAAATTCAAAGTTTATTCTCTATAAAGATTACAATGTTGAATTTACAGAATTTGGTTGTTGTGTGGTTTACATGTAGTTAAATAATGATTACAGAGTGTACCACTAGAACGCCTAGCATAGCTAGGCATTTCGGGCAGACTTAGTTTAATTCTTTATTTTAAAATATTACAAATTATGAGGTAAGTTGGTATTATGGCTAAGTGACTAAATACTAGTTTGTGAGTTTAGCAATGTGAATGCTTTTGTTTTGGCACAGTACATAGTTTCAGTATTGGAGTATCCTAGGATTCATTATTTTAAGATTGAGATTAATATTTCTGTTTATGGTCAAATGGGTGAGTGAGTGTAAGTGTGAACCACCAGGTGGTATTCGTTGTAGTTAGTTGATGGGGTTTATCAGGGAGATAAGATGTTTTCTAATGGTAGTTTTGAAGGTGATGAATGTGTCTGCAGTTCTAGAGTTCTCAGGTAGGGTGTTCCAGATTTTAGGGCCTTTGACATACATTGAATTTTGTAAAGGTTTAGTCGGACATGGGGAATGTCGTAGAGATGTTTGTGTCTGGTGTTTGCCTGTGGGTTCTGTCACAACTATCAAAAAAGCGTTTTAGGTCAGGGTTGATATTGGAGTTTAAGGTCCTGTAGATGTAGATTGCACAGTAGTAAGTGTGGATGTACTGAACAGGGAGTAAGTTTAGATCTATGAAGAGTGGGGGGGTGTGTTGCCAGGATGGAATTTAGTGATTATTCTTACTGCAGCTTTTTGTTGGGTTATTATTGGCTTTAGGTGTGTTGCTGCAGTTGATCCCCAAGCACAAATAGCATAGGTGAGGTATGGATAAATAAGTGAGTGGTATAGTGTGAGAAGGGCATTTTGCGGCATGTAGTATTGTATCTTGGAGAGGATCCCAACTGTTTGGATACTTTTTTTGGTTATGTGTTGGATATGGGTGCTGAAATTCAGGTTGTTGTCAAGGTATAGGCCTAGGAATTTACCCGATTATCCCAATGACCCACACCCCAGATTATCCCAATGACCCACACCACAGATTATCCAATGACCCACACCCAGATTATCCCAATGACCCACCCAGCCTGGTCATCTCCACTCAAGGATGGAGCACTGCACCAGACCCAGCAGCACAAGCTAGCCAGGTCAACTCACACCCACCCACACCCACTCATGTATTTATCTAACCTATTTTTAAAACTACACACATTTTAGCCTCAATAACTGTACTCGGGAGTTTGTTCCACTCATCCACAACGGCAAAGAGTAGTCTCCCAACCTCGACACTGATGACAAGAAGACGGCCAGTAACCTATCCTCGGTTTAATAAAATGAAGTTTGTTCCGGGTAGATTAGATCAACGTTGTTGCAACGGGTGGTAAGGTGGGTAGCTATTACAGCAAAATAGTCTGTAAATGGATCCCTCTATATGAAATGGTAGATCATTGTACTGCTGACCGCACAGCAGTGTCTGCCTGTTCATTGCCCTGTACGTCAACATGACCAGGGAGGTGTTTGTTATAGACCCACAATATTCTTATGTCTGGCATTAAAGTCTCCAAGAATGAGGGTAGGTTCACTATTGATGCGATTGGTAAAGCACAGGTCGAAGCTGGTTCCTTGGGGCATAGAGATTAAAATGTTTAGGGAAAAATCGCCTGATTTTACTTTGATACCATGATATGCATTTTTAAACTCGACTCTGCAAGGAAAGGGGTGAATGTGGCAAGTTCTTTCTGACATACATACAAAAACAGTTGGTTGACCTTAAGTTATAAGCTGCATATCCAGGCAACTTTGGGTTGAGGTGCTCCATCTTTCAGTCTACTTTCCTGAAAACAGATGACAATATTCTTGGTTGCACTAATATGATGTAAGTCAGGCAACTGCTTCCTGATGGAAGCAATGTTCCTTGGGAAAAGATTTGTAATGTATCCATTGTAGTGAATTTTTACAATCTCTTGCCATATGATGGTAAGACTATTATGCTTTGCCTACAGTGTGCAGACACTTAAGAGCAAATAAACATAGTTTGTACGTCTTTATCTTCAGCCGCAGGGACGCCACTTACATTTCTCGAAGAAATTCGGCAAATTTCGGCTAGATCCTGCTTGTACCTGTGTTGGATGCTGAGACTTGCAGACACGACTTCGGATAACTCCCCTGGAGACGGATGCTTCTTGTATGGGACGATGAAGTGAAAAAAATTATCGTCCTCTTCCCTTTCCCCCCTCCCGGCAAACACGATTTCGACCACCTGTCATCACCAATTATAAAAAGTTAATTAGTCGTTGTTTGCAGGCGGGGAGCAATGATAAAGGCTTCGGAAGCTTCTTACTTTATTTGCGAAATCGTGGGTACACAGGCAGTGTGTTAGTGCTCAGGCCCCCAGGGGCCATGCCCGCGAGGGAGAGGAGCAGGTGATGTCATTTGAAGTTGCGTGCCCACCAGGCTTCCCGTCTGGTGGAAACTATTAAAAACTAGGCATATAGGCCTCCAGTCTACATAACCCAGTACTATATGGGTGCATTAAACTAGCATAATAACCCAGCACTGTCTGGGTGTATTATTATTATTATAATCAAAAAGAAGCGCTAAGCCACAAGGGCTATACAGCGCTACATCATTGCCTGGGTGTATTACACTAGCTGCTAGCATAATAAGCCAGCACTGTCTGGGTGTATTATACTAGCGTAATAACACAGCACTGTCTGGGTGTATTATACTAGCATAATACCGCAGCACTGTCTGGGTGTATTACACTAGCGAAATAACACAGCACTGTCTGGGTGTATTACACTAGTAGAATAACCTAAA
>NW_026464273.1:0-13909 GCF_026875155.1 Cherax quadricarinatus
AAAAAAAATTTGTAAAAGAAAGAGGTTCATAATGAAGTTTAGAACTTTTTCTGACGAAACTTAAAAGGTTCTTAAGGGTCAGTAACGGAGGTTAAAACTGGTTTTGACGAAACTTATGTGATGTCATGGAATTCAGTAATGAGAGGTTAAACTGGTTATACGAAACTTAAGTGAAAATAGAGGTTCAGTAATGAGGGGTTAAAAAAAGGGAACGAATTTAGTGATATCAGAAGGTTTATTAAGAGGGGTTTAGAGCATTATGACAAAATTATGTCTGTCATGAATTTCAGTAATGAATTTTAGAACGGGTTCTACAGAAACTTATATGAGTCTTTAGAGGTTCAGAAAATGAGAGGTTGGAATTTGTTATACAGAAACTTATTGATGTCATGAAGGTTCAAAAATAAAGGGGTTTGGGAAATGTTATGACAGAAACTTGTGTGATGTCATAAGGTTCAGTAATGAAGATTAAACGGTTATGCAGAAATTTATGTGATGCTGAAGTGTTAATTTGCGCGCTGGGATCATTATATATTTAATTGGGGTTTTTTATTTTTTTATTTAAGTGGGGGGTTTTTTGTTTCCTACCCTCCCCCTTTGATCTGTGAGAACACCTAATGGGGGAATTAAATCATCATTAAATTTTTTGTGTGCCAGTGGCTCGAATTCTTATACCATTGATCCAAGTGGTTAAAAAGGGTTCCCTTTTGCGTTCTGGTTTGAGATTAAGTTTTCCTCCTTCGATTTAGCTCCTTGATTGCTGGAGATGTGATCAAGATTGCATTTGTTAGTCTTGGAAGGATCAATAGAAATCTCAACATGACAGAGTCATCATGTCTATGATTAAAAACCCCAAGACACAGATCTAGTACCCACCAAATGTAGTAGGCTCAGTATGCCCACAATTCGAAATTATCATCCATTCAGAAATCTCCTATTTAGTTCCTTTGGGTGTTTGTAATAGACCCACCAAAAATTCTTATTCTGGCATTAAAATCTCCAAGAATGAGGGTGGGTTCACTATTGACATCGGGTAAAGCACAGGCGAAGCGGGTTCGGGGGGGCATAGAGTTTAGTAAGTAAGAAAGAAGTTAATTCAGGTAACCAAATACAGTTACATAGATATATATATAGCACTATTGTTGAGAACCTAGATAACCCAAAAAAATCAGACAGAGTGACTTTTTTCCATTGGGTCCTTTTTAAAACCTTTTATTATAAAAAAAGGGTTATAAATTTTTTATATCTACAATGAAAAAAATCTTATTACATACTAAAAAGATACTAAAACACCAAGTCTTTTAAGACATCTACAATACGGGGGTCATTACAAGGAAAAAGGAAAAAAAATTTACACTATGTTACTAAAAAAAAAAAACTTTCCCCCTCCCTTCTGTAGCTACATTCTCGACACCTTTTGGCCCCTTTTCCCTTGAACGGTTCACGCTATGACTGCTTTGAAATGTGGGTAGTCTGTTTTTTCCCTTTATTGCTGTACAATAAAAGGTTTTTTGAACCTGGCCACTGCGTGGGTCTAAAATTGTGCCTCCCCCCCGGGTTCTATATTGTTTTTGGTTCCCACCCTTTAAACAAAATTAACAGAAAGATATTCTGGACATTGCTTGTGACAATTTTTAAACATGATTTTAGTTCATTGTTTTACTCTGTCTTCACATTCAGCATATCCAAACTGCTGTAATTCACCGCCTCTTTTTTTCCTTTGGTCCCAGCCCCGGGATGAATCTTACGATTTTGTTCGGGGTGTTTGCAGTCTATTTTTTCTTTTTTTTTGTCAAGGCAGAGTACCAAAAGAGAAAACGAAATCCATATGCTTTTGGATAAGGGCAGACTTAGATTTCCTGCGAGCCTCATGGGTAAAAGTGTTGTTTTAACAGGAACTTCTCGGGCATTTTTTCTTTCCTAACACTGTTCCCTATAAATTCCCTACATGCATGGGTAAAGGGGGGTTCCCCAAAATATTTTACTGATGAAACCCAAGTGGGGCTCCCCATTACATTAACATTAAAATTTTTTACCCTTCCTTTTATTTTTTCGTGCCAAAGAGAAGGGGCTTCATTTTCCCTGGGTGTAATGAATTTTTTGCACAACCATTTCTGCGGGGCTCCATTCCAGTGTTAAACATTAGCAAATATTTTTGGGGGGCTTTACCTGACACAAACAGAGCACTGTCATCTGCATACAGTAGGAGTTTGCACTTACCGATGGGCATATCTTTGACAAACTAAAGAATAAAAGGGACCCAAAAATACCCCTTGGGGAACTCCACATGTTATGGGGCGGGGTTTTCGATTCGTTTTGTTGTTTTTGACTATTTGTCTCCTTTTTCTAAGGTAGGTTTAAAACCCAGTCTACAGAACCTATACCGATATTTAAGTTTATTCATAATAAATTGTGGTTGCAGATCGAAGGTTTTTTTCAGGTCAAAGGTTACCATGCTAGGGGTTTCCCCTTTGACATTTCATTCTCAGTAATCCTCAGTTTAATAAGGGAGGTGCGGTTAGTAGGATCTTCTAAAGCCCGATTGATACTATGGAAAATTTGTTGTCAAAAGGACTTAAAACACTTGAAAATACACCGCCCTCTCTAAATTTTTAGAATTATACTGGTAAACTAACAGCCTATTTGCTTCATAAACCCTACTTTTTCTTGAAATAGAGTAACTCGGGCCTCCTTGAACCCCTCCGGTACTGTATTGTGGTGATTGACAGATTTATTATTGAGCAATAGGGATTGACGTCAAAAGCACCATCTTTGGGAACAAGAGGGAATTTTATCGGGGCCGTGCCTTAGGGGGGTTTTAAACCGTTTTATTCTTTTTGGGATAAAGTCATGAGATACACTTACTAGTTGAAAACTGTTTGGGTTACCCCTTTTTTGGGTAAGTTGTTTAAAAATTATCAGATCTTTTAAGGGGGATTTGATGCACTGGTATTTTACTTACATGTTTGATGCAACGATGGTAGTATGAATTAAAGCAATTTGCCACCTAATGTTTCGGGGCAACCCTTTACGATAGTGAGTACTAGTTAGACCTACACTGTTTATGGCAACCCCAAATGTTTTAGGTGTTGCCAGACTTTTTGGGGGTTTTGCTTATACCTTCCATTTTGAGCGTAGTGTTTGCCTTTGCTCCTTTTATAAGCCTGTACTCTTTCCCACCCTTTGGGAATTTATTTAGTGCTGCAATATCCCGCCCGTTGCTTAAATCTTTTTTGCAGCTGGTCCCCCTGAATTTCATATTTCTAATATCTCAGTATTCTCCAGGGGGTTTAGTTTTTTGTTAATCCTAACCTCTTTAACTGGGGCAATATTTTCAAGGATGGGATGAAAACTTTTTGGAATTTTTTCCCCCGGCATCGTTTCGTCCGGCACTTTTTTTCTCAGTCCAGTCACTTTTTGAGCCCATTTTTCCATGTTTCTTTACTGATTTCTAGTTGACCTCATTTTTTTTGTCCTGTGTAGGCCATCCATCCCCCGTTATTTTTCCCGGGAGTAAATAGAAATATCACTAAACCTGGGAAAACGCCTGACGACTATTTTCTCAGCGCGGTTTCAAAATATGGGTCAATTAGGGGGGCTGAGAACTGTGTGATCCGGGGTTGAGTATTAATAATTGGGGAACTATTTAATCCTAGAATTTGCTTATTTCCTTTTGCAAGCCCGTTATTTTTTCTGCTGAAAACAGATATGAAGTCGCCCAGTATTATTGTCTCGCAAATTTTTTTCAACTCCGGACAAGACCCTGAAAGTCTTCTAAAAAAACGGCCTGGGTAGGGGGGGGTCATTCCTACAAGAGGGGTTTTTCTTAGGAAGGCATTCAAACCTAGAATCTCCCCTTTATTTTATTTAAAACAGGGCTTTGGGGTTTTAACTAATCATTTCTAATGTAGCACATACTCCACCCCCCTTTCTGTTCCTATCTAGCGTTTTTTATTTTAACCATCTTTTACCTCGTCCCTCAGTCACCGTACATCCAACCAAGATTCAGAGATGGTTATAACCCCCCGCCCTAATTTTGTTAGCTAGAATCCTAATCTCTGCCAATTTAGAAGAAATGATCTGCATTGACATGAATAAAATGAAGGCCTGTTTTCAAAAAACAATCAAATTCAATATATGGCAAAGGGTCATTTGTATTAAATTTTTGGGAAATCAATGTCATCACTGCTAAAGGGGAAAAGGGCCAAAGTGCATTTGTTCACACAAAAATGAATTCTGCCCGTTGCTAAATGTACATACATCCATCATGCACCCACCCTACACATTTTACATAAGGCCTTTTCTGTTTTTCATGCGTACTTTTGTACAGTTTTACACCCGTTTGGGAGTGTTTTGGGGGATAATAATGGGTGTATTGTTTACATTTACCCATGTATGCATTCATAAGGAGTTAAGGTTATCATTCCTAGCTACTAAACCTCATTTTTGCCGTCTTTATCTGTCTGTTTTGCCTCGCACAAAAGTTTTAGGGCCTGGGTTAATTTTGGGTATCACCACTTTAAACGCTACAATAAACGTGTGCCACTGTTTTTGTTTAGATGCGGTGTTGCCATCCTGCGGGATAGTGACATTTACTTTCTGGTAGGATGGCAACTGTTGGGGGTTTTACGTCCAGGGGGCTGTTACCTCCATTTCCCCCTTTTTTCCCAACCCCCATGACTGATTTCTTTCTTTATGGAATTGAAGAAGAAAAATAAAAATTTAAATTAGGCACCTGTACCCCCCTAATCCTGCCATTTTCACTCTTCGCTCTTTTCCCCCAAACAATAATATTAATTCTCTTTTTCCATCCCGTACACGTATATCTGCTTTAAAACAATCACCACTGAATTTCTAAAAATTTCCTCTTCAAAAACCCCTTTACTGCTCACTTTTCCCTTAACTTTTTACAAAACCCCTTACAATTTAAACCCCTTTTAAAACACCTCCCCTTCCCTCTCAATCACAGGGCCTTCCCCAATTAACTTCTAAATCCTTTTTTCCCTTCTGGTAACAAAAGGGTTTAATCCATGTTTTATCCTTCCAAATCCCCTCAGTCCATTATCGGGGGGTTGGTGGTGTTTTGACTGCCTGACCTGTTTTGCTGACTCGCCCTTTTTAAAAAAACTGAGGGATAACGCCCCCCAAACCCGCTTTCTTATTTTTAGATTATTTGGCGTTTTTTTTTTATTTCCTCACTGTACACGTCAGCTGAATTAAGGGCAGTACTAAAAATTAACCTTGACTGTTTAACTATTCACTTCTTTCCCCCGAAATGGGACTGAGGGATACCGACCTATAACCTTGGGGTTTTGTACTGTTGATTTGACGATGTCTCCTTGTTTCCCCCTGGGTTTCCGGGGACAGGTGAATAGTGGGTCAGATATATCTACTGCAACAATGAACGCTTTAAAGGGAAGTTTTACTTCGCTAGTTGTACGTCGGCAGACTGCTGTTTGAATGCCGTCAGCCCTGTTTAAAGGCTCAAAACTTTTCCCCGTTTTGGGACTGACGAAAAAGTCCCCACAGACCTGGCATTTCCCCTTTGGGGAAATTTTGTTGATCAGGATTTCTGCCAGGTTTTTCTTCCCGTTAAACACTGGTCATTATATGGGGGTCAGTTTTTTCATTTTGTGAAAAACGTCTCATGTCTGGTTCAAGCTGGGAGCAGGGCTGGTACTTGAATGCCGGTCCCCTTCTTTGTATTTAGTCCTTTCGTTTTCGTCCAAAACCCTCGTTTTTTTTGTAACTATAGTTAACTTCATTGTTGCAGGGGTACTTGCAATTTGGCCATACTGGAGTTCGGATAGGCCCAGGGACGGCAAGATAAGGACAGCCTTGTTCTTTTGCTGGGGCTGGGGCTGCTTTTTTTATAAAAAAAATCGCCTGCATAACTTTGACCCTGTACTGCATGTTAACTCGACCGCAAGGAAAGGAGGAATGTGGCAAGTTCTTCTGACTCATCACACAACTTGGGTGCCCTTTATTTAAAAGCGCAACCGGGCAAATTTGGAGGAGGTGCTCCATCTTTCAATCTACACCCTGCAAACAGATACATCAATTTTCTGGTTGCACAAATGATGTAATCGGAAAACCGCTTCCTGATGGAAGCAATGTTCCATGAAAAATTTGAATGTACCTTTGTATGAGTTTCAATCCTTGCTCAAAAGATGGTAAAACTATATCTTTGACTGCAGTGTGCAATACTTAAGGCAAATACATATTTTGTACGTCTTTATCTTAAAACCTTTTATTTTTAAGCATTTTTCGGCATTTTGGGGGGCCAGTTATAAGGCAATTTTTAAAGGGGAAAGAGTTAGGGCTTCTTTCTCACAAATTGCGGGAAGCGAACGGAGATTGCTGCCTTTTGACTCATCACCAGCCAAGAAGCCATCCTGATTACTATTTTATTAAATTTGTCAGGATCTTTTTCAAAAACTAAATTTTTTTTCTGGAAATTTTTTATAAATGAGGAAAGGTCAGGCGAACCCAAATGCCTCTCCCGGGAAGATGCACTCTGGGGTTTGTGCTTTCCCTTTTAAAACCTAACCTTAACAGGTACCATGGTTCATTTTGTGTTCTCTGTTCATCATTCATTCAGGTAGGTCCTTTCATCTGACTCATCCCCAATTTCCAGGGGGGTTACCTGTGTGTGCCCCCTGACTGTTGTATTGGGGTGTATTGGGAAAAATGACAACTCATCCCCATATTCATTTTAGCCATAGGTATCGAGTGGCAACCATAGTTTTCCCTAGTGCTAGCAGGGAGCTAGCTCCTCCACAGCTTGGTATGATGGGTTTCGGGACACCAAATTGTTTTTCAGTAGGAGGGGTTCTTGCACACTTTGCAGAGGTTCAGCCCCAATCTGGCGTGGTAACTGGATGTCCCACCCATTTTCCCTTTAAAAGGCGTTATCAGGTTTTTCCTCGAAAGGGTTTTTTGGGGCTGAGCGTCCTTGTGGGAAACGTAACCCCCCCAAATTTTTACAGTTAATACACTTTAAATTTTGGTTGTCATGGCCTACTGACATTTTCTATGGAAAAGTTTCCCACACACTTACCACACCAAGAATGTATATTCACATTCTAAAAGCAAACATGGGCCCTAGGCTGGGATTTGTAACACCTACGTTAGGGGGGAGTACACTTTATGTTTAGGAAAAAGTAAACCATGCACCCGATATTCCCGGGGGGGGGCACAGGACCCACCCAACTGGCAATAATTTTGGGGTTTTTCCTTTAATCTTTTAGGCTGATGATATACCACTTAGGTGCAGGTTTTCGTTTCCTAAACTCGAAGTGTACCCGCGCCCTAAAGTAGGGGTTACAAATGCCCACATGGCCATGTTGCAGTACACTGGGAAACTAATTCTTGGTGTGGTAATGTGCTGGGGAAAAATTCCACTAGAGAATGCACAAGGCCCTGAGAGCCAAAAATTTAAGTTATTAAAAGTAAAGAATTGGGGGTTTCAGTTTCCCCCAAGGTGATTCATGAGAGCTTTAAAAATGAAGGTTTTAGCTGTTATCACAGAAACTTATTTTTATGTCGAAGGTTCAGTAATGAGAGGTTAAGCTGGGTTTGACAGAAACTTTTGTGTGTCATTAGAGGTTCGTAAGAAGGTTTTGAACTGGTTATGACAGAAACTTATGTGATTCATTAGAGGTTTTAGTATGAAGGTTAGAAATGGTTATGACAGAAAATTATTGGTGCATTAAGGTTCAGTAAGGGAAAGGGTTTGAAATGGTTAGGGCAGAAACTTTTGGATGTCATGAAGGGGTTTAAATGAAGGTTTAAAATGGTTATACAGAAAATTATGTGAGTCTGAAGGTTCAGTAAAGAGGGTAAAACTGGTTATGACAGAAACTTATGTGATGCATGAGAGGTTTTAGTAATGAAGTTGAACGGTTATGACAGAAAATTTTTGGTCAGGGAAAGGTTCAGTAAAGAATTAGAACGGTTATGACAGAAAATTATGTGAGTCCCCTTTAAGGGTTTAGTAAGAAGGATAAACTGGCTATACAGAAACTTTCGTGGTGCATAGAGGGTTAAAATGGGTTAAAACAGAAACTTTTGTGATGTCATGAGAGGTTCAGTAATAGAGGGTTTGAACTGGTTATGACAGAAAATTATGTGATGTCAGAGGGTTTATTATGAAGGTTAGAGCTAGTTATACAGAAACTTATGTGATGTCTGAAGGGTTTAGTAATGAGAGGTTTTGAACTGGTTTGACAGAAACTTATGGATGTCATTAGAGGTTCATAACGAGAGGGTTAAAAATGGTTTTTGACAGAAAAAATTATGTGATGCATGAGAATTCGTAAAAGATTAGAACTGGTTTTGACAGAAAATTGTGTGTTCAAGAGAGGTTTCATAATGAAGGGGAAACGTTTTTGACGAAACTTATGTGAGTCATGGAAAGGGGGAGTAAAAGGTTAATCTGGGGTTTGTCAGAAACTTATGAATGTCATGAAGGTTCATAATGAAGGTTTTGAACGGTTAGACAGAAACTTATGTATTCATGAAGTTATTAATGGAGGGTTTGGCTAGTTTGCAAAAATTAGTGATTCAGAGAGGTTTTAGTAATGAGAGGTTAGAAATGGGTTTTGAAAAAAATTTATGTGTTCATTAGAGGGGCATAATAAGAGGGTTGAACTGGTTATGACAGAAACTTTTTGGATGTCATGAGAGGTTCATAAAAGAGGTTGAACTGGTTTTTGACAGAAACTTGTGGATGTCTGAGGTTCTTAAGAAATTTGAACGGTTTTGACAAAACTTTTTGGATTCAAAAGTTCAGTAAAGAGAGGTTTGAAATGGGTTTTGACGAAACTTAAATGATGTAATGAAGGTTTTAAGAGAGGTTAGAAATGTTTTGACAGAAACTTTTGTGATTTATGGAGGTTTATTAATAGAGGGTTTGAGCATTTTTTGACAAAACTTATGTCAGTCATGGAGGGGATAATGAGAGGTTAGAATGGGTTTTGACAGAAACTTTTTATGATGTCTTTGAGGTTCAGCAATGAGAGGGAACTGGTTATGACAGAAACTTAGGATTCATGAGAGGGTTTATAATGAAGGGTTGGGAAATTTTTATGACAGAAACTTTGTTTATGTCCCGAGAGGTTTATAAAGAAGATTAGAACGGTTATGACAAAACTTAGTGATGTCCTGAAGTGTTTTAAAGGCCCCGCGTGGATCATTAAGTATTTACATTTTTTTATTGTTTTTTTATAGGGGGGCTTTGTTTCCTATTCCCGCCCACTTATCTGGAGAACACTCTCAAGTGGTTTAATTTAAAACATCATTAAATTTTTGTGTGCCCATGGCTCTAATTCTTATACCCTTGATCCAAGGGTTAATAAAGTTTTCTCGTTCTGGTTTGAGAAAAGTTTTCCTCCCTGTATTTAGCTCCTGTTCTGGGGTGGACAAGATGACAGTTGTTAGTCTTGGGGGAATGATCAGTAGAAATCATCAACAGACAAGTCATGCCGTCTATGTGTATTAAAACCAAAGACACAGATCAGAAAATCCACCATATATGTGTAGGCCATTTGGCCCACAATCGAACAAAACATGCCTTTCAAAAATCCACTAGTTATTTCCATTGGTGTTTGTAATAAAAACCCACCAAATTTTATTCTGGCAAAAAAACTCGAAAATGGGTAGGTTCACTATGATGCACTGGTAAAGCATCGGGTCAAAGCTGTTCGCTGGGGCATAGGATTAAAAATGTTTATGGAAAAACCCGCCTGCTAACTTTGACACCATGAACTGCATTTTTAATCGCTCTGCAAGGAAAGGAGGAATGTGGCAAGTTCTTTCTGACAAACATCACACAACAGTTGGTTGCCCTTTTATTTAAAGCCATACCAGGAAAGTTTTGGAGGAGGTGCTCCTTTTTAAAATCTACATTCCTGCAAACAGAGACATCAATATTCTTGGTGGCCTAATAGATGTAAGTCAGGCAACCCGCTTCCTAGGGAAGCAATGTCCTGAAAAGTTTTGTAAGTATCCTTTGTAGGGGTTTATTAAAAAAAACTCTTGTTTCCCTAAAAAATGGTAAAACTATTATGCTTTTTGAACTCTTCCCCCCCCCCCTTTTTTTCCCCCAAAAAGGTTTTTGGAAAAAATTTCTTTCTCACAAATTGCTGGAACTGAAGGGAGAGGGCTGCACTTTGACATCTCCCATGCCAAGAGCATCCCGATTACATATATTTATTAAACTTGTCAGGATCTGTTCAAAGCTCATTTTTTTTCTGGAAATTTTTATAAAGAGGAAGGTCGGCGAACCAAATCCCTCTCCGGAAGAGGCACTTTTGGTTAGTGCTTCCTTTAAAACCTATCACCTAACAGTACCATGGTTTCATTAGTTTTCTCTTTTCACTTCATTGCGGTAGGGGCCTGTGCATCTGACCATCCCAATTTCCAGGGGGGTTACCTGTTTGGGTGTCCTCGACGTTGTAGTTGTGTGTATTGGGGGAAATGACAAAATCATCCCCATATTCAGGGTAGCCATAGTACTTAGTGGCAGACCAGTAGTTTTCCCTATGTGCAGCAGGGGTGGCTACCCTCCACAGCTGGTGTGTAGATGGCTTTTTGGGACACCAAATTTTTGCAGTGGGAGGGGGTTTTTGCCACTTTGCAGAGGGTTTGTCTCAATCTGGGTGGGTAACGGGGCCCATCCTCAGTTACCATTTAAAAACTGTTATCAGGTTTTCCCGAAGGTTTTTGGGTTTTTGACGCAGTCCTGTGGGGAAAAAGTAACCCCAACTTCTTTACAGTTAATACACTTAAAATTTTTTTGGGTTTTCAGGGCCTACTGACATTCCTAGTGGAAAGTTTCCCCGCACACTTACCACACCAAGAATGTGTATTCCCCCATTCACTGCAACAGGCCATATGCTGGATTTGTAACACCTACGTTTAGGGGTGGGTACACCGATGTTTGGGAAACGTAAACCATGCACCCAATATTCCGGGGAGGGGCACAGGACCCACCCCCTGGCAAAAATTTGGGATTTTCCTTTAGTTTTTTGGGCCTTATGAATCTCACTTAGGGCAGGGTTTACTTTCCTAAACATCGAAGTGTACCTACCCCCTAAACGTAGGTGTTAAAAATCCACACTAGGGCCATGTTGCATACACGGGGAAATACAATTTCTTGTGTGGAAAGGGTTGCGGGAAACATTCCCCTAGAAACACAGAGGGGCCCCGCGCCAAAAATTTTTTGTGTATTTAAATTAAAAAGTTGGGGTTACGTTTTTCCCCAAGGGATGTCATGAGAGTTTATTTTTAGGTTTTAGCTTTAAGACAAAACTTATGTATGTCAGAGAGGTTTATTATGAGAGGTTAGAGCTAGTTTTACAGAAACTTAGTCATGTTAAAGTTCAGTAATGAAGGGGTTTGAACTGGTTAGACAGAAACTTAATGTGTAATAGAGGGGCATAAAGAAGGTTAGAACTGGTTTGACAGAAACTTATGTGATGTCATGAGAGGTTCAGTAATGAGAGGTTAGAACGTTTACAGAAAATTATGTGATTCATAGAGGTTCAGTAAAGAGAGGTTAGAACTGGGTTAAGACAGAAACTTATTGTGTCAGAGGGTTTAATAAGAGAGGTTAAACTGATTATACAGAAACTTATGTATGTCATTAAGGTTCATTAATGGAGGTTTGAACTGGTTAGACAGAAACTTATGTGATTCATGAGAGGTTTTTTAGAGAGGTTAGAACTTTATCAGAAAAATTTTGTGATGTCATGAAGGTTCAGTAAGAGGTTAGAAATGTTTTTGACAGAAACTTTCGTGTGTCTGAAGGTTTAGTAATGGAGTAGAACGGTTTTGACAGAAACTTATTATGTCATGAGAGGGTTTTAGTAAGGAGGTTAGAACTTGGTTATACAAAACATATGTGATGCTTAAGTTTATATGAAGGTTGGCTAGTATGACGAAACTTTTTTGGGTTCATGAGAGGTTCTATTGAGAGGTTAGAAAGGTTATGACAGAAACTTATGGATGTCAAGAGGTTATAATGAGAGGTTAGAACTGGGTTTTGAAAAGAAACTCTGGATGCATTAAGGGTTTAGTAATGAAGGTTTAAAATGGTTATACGAAACTTATGGAGCATGGAGGTTAGAACGGTTTAGACAGAACTTGTGTGAGTCTAAGAGGGTTTAGTAAGAAGGTTAGAACTGGGTTTTGACAAACTTATGTGATGTATGAAGGTTTAAAAGTAGGGTTTGGCTAGTTATGACGAAATTAGTGATGTCATGAGAATTCAAAATGAAGGTTAAACTGGTTTTGACAGAAACTTATGGATTCATAGAGTTCAGTAATAGAGGTTAAAAGGTTAGACGAAACTTTGTGATTCATGAAATTCAGTAATGACAGGGGTTTGAACGTTATAAAGAAACTTATTGGTCAAAAGGGTTTTTAATGAGAGGGAAAACGGGTTTTACAGAAAAATGTGATGCATGAGAGGTTCATAATAAAGGGGAAACTGGTTATGACAGAAACTTATGTTGTCATGAGAGGTTCAGTAAGAGAGGTTAGAACGGGGGTTTTGACAAAACTTATGTGATGTCAGAGAGGTTCATAATGAGAGGGTAGAACGGCTATGACAGAAATTTAGGAGTCATGAGAGGTTGGAACTGGTTAAGACAGAGCTTTTTGGATGTCAAAAGGGGTTTCAAAATGATAGGTTAGAACTGGTTATGACAGAAACTTAGTATGTCAAGAGGTTTTTTAATAGGGGTTAAGCTATTTTATGACAGAAACTTATTGAGCCCTGAAGGTTCATAATGGGGGTTTTAAACTGTTATGACAGAAATTTATGTGATGTCATAGTTTTTCAGTAATGAGGTTAGGACGGGTTTTATGACAGAAAACTTATGGATGCAGGGAGGTTCAGAAAAAGGAGTTAGAACGGGTTAAGAAAGAAAGTTATGTGATATCATGAAGGTTCATTTCCCTGGAGTTTACCTGGAGAGAGTTCCGGGGGTCAACGCCCCCGCGGCCCCGGTCTGTGACCCCCCCTGGGGATCAAGCCTGACCCCCGGCTGTTGCGCTGGCTGCACGCAAACCAACGTAGGGCCCACACCCCGGGCTGATCGGGAACTGATTTTAGGGCTTGTACAGTCCCCACTTGAAACGCCGGGGGTCTGTTGGTATCCCCCTTATGGTCGGAGGCATTGAACAGTCCGGGCCCCGACACTTTTCGAGGTCTCTTTAAAGTGCAAATGAAACCCCTGCTTTTTATTGGGGGGATGGGGGCATCGTCTGCCAAGTCTTTGCTTTCGTATGAGTGAGTTTTGTTGGGAAGTCGGTACTAGTCCCCCTAGGGTTTTCCAGGGTATATAATCATGTTTCTCTCCCTCCTGCGTTCCGGAATCAGGTTAAGGAACCTCAAAGCGCTCCCAGTAATTGAGGGTTTTATCTCCCCTTATCGCGCCCTGAAAATTTTTCTGTACATTTTCTAGGTCGGCAATTTTACCTGCCTTGAAAGGTCTGTTTTGTGTGCAGCAATATTCCGCCTAATAGACAAGTGACCTGGATGTCACATGGGGTTTGCCTCCCTATTTTTTAGGTTCTCATTTTCCATCCCTTTTATTTTTCAAGCGTGCGATTGAACAATGTTATGGTCCTTGAAGGGAATCCTCCACATATCCACTCCCAGGTCTTTTTACGTTGGTGTTTCGCCTATTTGGCCAAATTTGCTTTGTACCTGAGAAGATTTAATTTCCCCATCACCATATCTGAGAATTGAAATTTTTCATCGTTGAACCATATTTTTCTGCAGCCCATGAAAGATTTGGTTATGTCTGCCTGGGGCCTTGCAGTGCGCAATGGAAAAACACTGCCATGCAGATCGGGTGTCTCGCAAAGAAGACACGGGGCGTGGGGCTCCTTTTGTCTA